>RJWM01001601.1:7308-138530 GCA_004363535.1 Dasyprocta punctata | reverse complement strand
TATATGTGTGTCTGTGTATATGTGTGTGTATATATGTGTCTGTGTATATGTGTGTGTATATATGTGTGTCTGTGTGCGTATATGTGCGTATATATGTATCTGTGTGTGTATGTGTGTGTGTCTGTGTGTGTATATGTGTGTGTGTATGTGTGTGTCTGTGTGTGTATATATATGTGTGTCTGTGTGTATATGTGTGTGTGTATATATGTGTGTCTGTGTGTGTATATGTGTGTGTATATATGTATCTGTGTGTGTATGTGTGTGTGTCTGTATGTGTATATGTGTGTGTATATATGTGTCTGTGTGTGTCTGTGCGTATATGTGTGTCTGTGTATATGTGTGTGTGTATATATGTGTGTCTGTGTGTATATGTGTGTGTATATATGTGTCTGTGTGTGTATGTGTGTGTGTGTCTGTGTGTGTATATACAATATTTCATTTATTCATGTCTTGGCAGATGCCTCAGTGGCGTCCACCTTTTGAATATTGTGACTAATGGTGTGAACACAAATGTCCAAATATCTATTTAAGTCCCCACTTTTACTGCTGCTGGCCACAGGACAGTGTTTAAACAGATATTCCTTTTTCTTTTTCTTTTTTTCTTTTTTTG
Organism: Dasyprocta punctata; assembly: GCA_004363535.1. Classification (NCBI taxonomy): domain Eukaryota; kingdom Metazoa; phylum Chordata; class Mammalia; order Rodentia; family Dasyproctidae; genus Dasyprocta; species Dasyprocta punctata. The sequence continues at coordinate 137,920 of RJWM01001601.1, read as the reverse complement.
AAACAGGATCTCACTATGTAGTTTAGGCTGGCCTTGAACTCACTTTTGTAACCCAGGTTGGCCTCGAACTGATAGTGATCCTCCTGCCTCAGCCTCCCAAGTGCTGGGATTACAGGTGTGCACCACCATGCCCAGCCTAAACAAATATTTCACCAGCCAAGATGTGTTAAATTCTTTTGTTTGTAGCATCAAAAGTGATGTTGTTAAGATTGTTTTTCAAACCAAAAAAATAAGACAGTTATGAATATATGGATATGCTTTGTGAAATCAGCCGTAGACTTGCTCTCTTGAGATGTACAGGGGCATGAACAGGTGACTCACTGAAAACTGTCCAGTAAACACTTGGAATGGTGTTTAACTTTATAAATATTTAAAGTCATACGCATTATTCTAGTGTAGTTATTAAAACCTGGGCTTTGGCCCCAAAAGAATTTAAGCCCCTGTCTGTCTTTTCCTAGCTTTATGGTCTCGGACAAGCTTCTTTTTTTTCCTTTCTTTTTTGTGGGGGGGGTACCAGGAATTGAACTCAGGACTTTGCGCCTGTGGGCTGGCGCTAAGCTCTGTCCCCGGCCCTGGACAAGTGTCGTGCGCTTTACGTCGTGATCATCCTCGTCTGTAAAATGCAGGAGACATGTTGGGTTATTATGAGAGTAAAATTCGATGAAACTTGTGAATTGCCTGGGGTGACCGTAGATTCTGCATTCTGCCTGAACTCGACTGGGTGCCAAGAAGAGAGGATGTTCCGGCCAGGCCCCCTCAGCTGCTCACCAGCTGCACCGTGTACCCCTTTCTTGACAGGAAAACCCCTTCCAGCTCTAGGGAACATCAGATGGTTTAGTGTGAGGGGTCCTAGGAATCTGCCTTTCCCATCTGAGGTGAATTTTCCTGAAATACAAATTAGGAATGACTCAAGGGAACTGTGTCCCAGAGGAGTGACTGAGATCAGAAAAAGCCACCCTAGGGCTCTTATTCTTGCAGCTTATCTTGGGTACGAGTCTGGTTGGTGTTATCGCCATTTTTTTAGTCTCTGAGTAGCCTCCCTGAATCTACTGATCTGTCTGCAGAAAGGAAGAGGAGATTACATAGCCGTTAAGCAAATGCTTGTGATGATACTGCATGGGGAGAGGAGCTGGGCTGGGTGACTTCCTCCGCTTTGTCTATTCTTTGTCTATTCCCATGGCTGTGGGGCATCCAAGTGTTTATTCATTCTTTCAAGAGTGGCCTAGAAGCCTGGTATGGTGGCACATGCCCTGTAATCCCAGCACTTGGGAGGCTGAGGCAGGAGGAGTGCTGTGAATTTGAGGCGAGCCTGAACTACATAGTGAGATCCTGTCTCAAAAAAAAAAAAAAAAAAAAAAAAAAAAGGGCAAGAACGGCGTGGAGCTGTGTGGAAGAAGCAGAGCAGCGCGGTGCTGAGGGCCATACTGGCTCTGGGCGCCCTGCTTGAGATCCTGAGCGCATAGTCTGGTCTTAGAAACAGGGAAAGAAAGACATTTGATGGTCACATTGAATGCTTTTAAAAATGTCCTACTACGTGATAAATGCTCCACTGGGGCTAGGAATAAGGTGGTAGAAAGGCCCAGAAGAGGAGGTGATTAATTCTGTCCAGGTTGTTGGAGGTGATGTCCTGAAAGACTTGCCAGTGGAAGGGAGTGTGAGCTGGGTTTCCCAGGGTGAGGAAGCGTCCTGCGGGTGGGAGGAGCTCAGGGAAAGCTCCGGGAGCCAAGTGGGCCCGGCGCGCCGGGAGGGCTGGTGGGTGGCGGTTGGGAAGGGTCGGAGCGAGGCGCTCCCCCGTCGGGACGGAGGGGTGCTCTGAGTGGAGGTGCCCTCTGCTTTGCGTGCAGGAAGAAGAAAGGTGCATTATTTGTTCCCAGATGGGAAGGAAATGGCTGAAGAGTATGACGAGAAGACGAGTGAGCTGCTTGGTAAGCGACAGCGTCCCCGGGGCCTTTGGGGCGCTCGGGGCTGGGGGAGCCTGGGAGGGTGTTTCCGGCCAGGGGTTGAGGGACGAAAGAGCCCGGCAGCAAGTGTAGGCGCTGGAGAGACTGAGGCTCTCAGGCCGGACCCTTCCGGGAGAGGCAGCACCCTGGGCGGGAAGCCCATCTCCACCCTCAGGCGGGGCGAGGACAGCGGGGCGTCTCAGTGGGGAGCCGGGCCCCGCAGGCTGCATGCACGGACGGGATGGTGTCGGGCAGTCCGTAGCTGCGGGGTGGGCAGGCCAAGGCTTTTGCTTATTCCGGTTTTATTTTCTGGAGCCACTCCACAAGCGCAGCACCAGGCAGCAGCTTCTGACCTTGTCGCAAGGCAGCACCGTTCACCGCACCCCCGGCGGGCGCGTGCTGCATACCTGTGCCCCAGCTACCCGGGAGGCTGAGGCAGGAGTGTCAGGAGTTTAAGGGCAACCGGGGCAACTTAATGAAACCTCCTCAAAGTAAAATTAAAAAGGCGTGAGGATGTGTGTAGTCAGTGAGAACGTCGCCCAGCTTGTGCAGGTCCCTGGGTGCAATCCCAGGACTTCAAAAAACAAAACAAAAATTCTCATTTTATTATTAGTAGTAGTAGTAGTAGAAATATTTTTCATTAATACATGTCTGTGGTGCATAGTGTATACATTCATTGTGGATAGTGGGAACATAACACATCTTAATTCTTTTTACACCCCCTCCCATATTTCTTAGTTCCCTTCCCATTTGCCAAAGATCTGCCTCCCTATTTCTTATTGTCTAGTTTGTATTTTGCTCTTTTACTTATACTTCAGGTGTCTCATATAAGAGAAACCATATGGTTTTTAAACTTGTGTGTCTGATTTATTTCACTTAACATTATGGATTCAGGGTGCATCTGTTTTCCTACAAATGACTTAATTTTATCCTTCTTTATGGCAGAGTAGTACTCCATTGTGTATAAATGCCATATTTTCTTTATCTGTTCATCTGGTGATGGATATGTATGTCACTTCTACAAAGTAGCTACTATGAATTATGCTGCTATAGATGGGTGTGCATGTGTCACAGTAATATGATGTCTTAAACTCTTTCAGAAGGTACCTTGAAGGGGAATAGTTGGGTCAAATAGAATTTCTATTTTAAATTTTTTGAGGAACCTTCCACTGATTTCCATAATACACTAGTTAATTCTTAACAACAGTGTAGAAGGGCTCTTTTTTCCCCTAACCTCACCAGTATTTGTTACTGTTTGGTTTCTTTTCTTTTCTTTTTTCTTTTTTTTTTTTCTGGCAGCCTCACACCTGCCAGACAGGCACTTAAACCACTGAGCCAAACTCCCCGGCCCTAGTTTTTTGAGGCAGGGTTGCACTGTGTAGCCCAGGCCGGCCTTGCGCTTGCGTTGTAGCCCAAGCCGGCCTCGAACTCACAACGCTCCTCCTACCTCAGCCTCCCGAGTGCTGGGATTAAAGGCGTGCGCCACCACGCCCGGCTACTGTTTGGTTTCCTGATGATGGCCTTTCTTTCTGGTATAAAACGGAATTTCAGTATTGTTTTAATTTGCTTTTCTACAGTGGCCGGAGCTGCTGAACATTTTTCCACGTATTTATTGACCATTTGCCCTTCTTCTCAGAAGTGTCTGTTCATTTCAGTTGCCCGCTTGGGTCTTTTATCCTGGGGAGGGGGACATCTTAATTTTTTTTGAGTTCTTTGTCTATTGTAGATATTAATCCTCTGTCTGAGTGGCTGACAAAGTTTTTTTTCCATTTGATAGGTTGTCTCTTCACTGTGTTGATTGTTTCCTGTGGTGTGCAGAAGGTTTTTGATTTGATAGGATCCCATTTGTTGGTTCTTTTGTTGTTTTATTATTTTCCATACGTGATGATCACATTCATCATGGGAAGTTGCACATAACATGTCTGAATTCTTTTCCCCCATTCTCCTCCCCTCCCTCCCTCCCGTCTTCCCTCCCCATTTACAAAGCTTGGTGTCCATTTTCCCTTCCATTCTCCCCGCCTTCTCCTGTCCTTCTCCTCTCCCTCCCTCCACCCTTCCTCCCTTCCCATTTGGACTTGTTCTTCCTGTTTCTCAATTCCTGTCCTCCATTTTGCTGCTTATTATCCCTTGGGGTTTCTCACCCAAGAGAAACAATGCAATATTTAAATGTTGTGTTATTTCCCTTAAAATTATGGTCTTGAGGTGTCCTGTGAATGAGTCGAGTTCGTCTTTCTCTGTGGCAGAGCTGTACTCCGTTGTATGTCAACACCACATTTGCTTTCTCCACTCATCTGCGGATGGACACGTGGGCCGCTGCCAGGATTTGGCTGTTCCCCACGGTGCTGCGTAAACACGCTGCGGTGTGAAGCCTTGAACTCTCTTGGGAGGAGACCTAGAAGGGGAATTGATGGAGCAAATGGAACCTCTCGTTTTAATTTTTGGAGGAGCTCCATATTGATTTCCATTCCCATCAGCAACATTTGTTATTGATTGATGTCTTGATACTAGCCATTCTTTCTGGGGTGAGATGGAATCTCAGTGTTGTTTTAATTTGCATCTCTTGAATGACCTGTGATAGTGATGTTGAACATTTTTTCATATTTGTTTTTTGTACCTCTTCATATGCGAAATGTCTATTAATTTCAGATGCCCATTTTTGGGTTGGGTCTTTAAATTTGAGGGGGTCTGATTGTTTTGCATTATCTGTATTTTCTGGATGTTAGTCCTTTGAGGAATAGCTGGTAAAATTTTTTCCCATTCTATGGGTTATCTCTCCACTCCGTTAGAGTTTTTTTATTTTGCTTTGTTTTGTTTTGTTTGCTTTTTGGGTGGTTTTGTGTGTGTGTGTGTGTGTGTGTGTGTGTGTACATTTGTTGATTCTTGATGTTATTTCTTGTACAATTGAAGTTCTGTTTAGAAAGTCCTTGCTTACGCCTATGACTTCAAGAGTTTTACTTACCTTCTAACAGGTTAAGGGCTTTTGTTTTAATGTTTACATCTTTGAACCATTTTTGTTTTAGTTTAGTATATGGTGGGAGATACGGGTCTAGATCCTCTGCATGTGGAAGCCAGTTTTCCCAGCACCGTGTGCTAAAGAGGCTGTCTTTCCTCCAGTGTGTGTTTTTGGCCCCTTTGTCAAAGATCAGGTGGCTGAGTGTGTCTGGGGTTGTTGCTGGGGTTGTTTCTGAGTCCTCTATTCCATTGATCCACATGTCTGTTATTGTACCAGTGTTTTTTGTTTTCGTTTGTTTGGTTTTGTTTTTTTTGAATCACTGTAGCTTTGTGATATAACCTGAAATTTGGGATTATGGTGCCTCCTGTTTTGGTCTTGTTACTAGGGTTGCTTTTGCTAATCTGCATCTTCCCTGGTTCCATATACATTTTAGAATTGTTTTCTCTACTTCTGTGAGGAATGTTGTTGGTATTTTGATTGGGATTGTATTGAATCTGTGTAACAGTTTTGAGAGTATGACCATTTTGACAGTGTTGGTTCTGCCTGTAGAGGAACAGGGGAAGTCTTTCCATTTTCTGATGTCCTCCTCAATCTCCTTTTTCAGAAAAAACCCTCATCTTGAAGAGTGAATAAAGAGAGTAGAACGATTGTGCTGCTTTGTCATTTCCCTTGCAGGATAGGCTCGTGAGCAGGGGTTCCTGCTCAGGTTCCTGGGAACCGTTTGATTTGTCCCTTCCCTGTTTCCAGGCATGCACATCAGCATGAACCGCTTCCCAGAGCGCGGTGCCGGCTCTGTGACCCCAGTCCTCAGGCCGTCAGCAGTGGGACTTGGTCTTTTTATTAAGTTGCACCTGAAATGCTAAGACCAATGATGGAATCACAGGCTGCATTATTTTCTTGTCATTATTCTTGACTTTAATTTCTTCCTGGGCCTGATTGACATGTAGTATTAGTGAGGGAATTTCTTTTTCCCTTTTTCTGACAGCTCATAAATGTCTCAGACCGACAGCATGGATTAGACTGGCTTGCGTTCTGTTAGTCTCCAGTCTTACAGTGGGTGTCCTGCGCATGTTCAGTTGCAGAGCGAAGTGTTGATCCCTCCTTATTATGAGCTGCTTGGGCTCTGGTCCCAATTGGTTTAGTCTGCTGCTATTAAAAATCTTGATGTGTTTAGCATATGACACTGATTCGGTGGAAACCAATACAGTAGTAATATCCTCACAATTGCATTGTAATTTATAGTGTTCCCTGGGCGACAGCCTTGGAATGCCTAACAGGGGAGAGGTCGTGAAAGCAGAGGTCACGTGGGCTAACCCCTGCCAGAACCGGGACACAGCCCGGCCACAGCTCCTCGGCCCAGCCCGTGTCACCTCCCTGCCCTGCGCAGAGCAGATAAGCAGCTTCAGCTGCTGTGACTGTAAACACAAGCAAACAAATGAACCCTAGGCCTCTCTGTGGTCCTTGGACATGAAATTAAAATTAAAACCAGTCCGGATTCATTTGCAGCACTCTGTGCCCCAGTATCCCACGTTAATCTGTGGCTTCGCTTCGAATGGCAGGTGGGGCCAGTCGCGGCTCCGAACTCTGTTTTCTTACAAGCAGAAATGCAAGCACCACTGCTGATGGGGAGAGCCCCGCCTGGCTGCAGTTCCCTGGGAATGACGTTAATCCCGCAACTCACTGGGCGTCCGGCCAAGTGCTTTACACGAGCGATCGCGTGCAGTCGTCTCATGAAAGCCCAGCGACATAGGTACTGCTGTCCCCATTTTACAGTGGGAAAAACAGAAGCTCAAAGACCTTGTTCAGGCTCCTATAGCTGGTTGGTTTCTGAGCCAAGAAGCTTAAGCGTTGTCCTGTCTGATGAAGGGCCTGTGCTTTAATGCACAACGATATAGTATTGGCAGTTAAGAATTATTAAATCGCACTTTTTCTTACTAAATATTTCCTTCCATAGGGTGACCTGGGTGAGGCACTGAAGACCCCTCTCCAGCCACTGGGCCCCAGCCCATGAACAGTGGATCCATTTCGTAGGCTTTTTCTCCCCCAAACCCTCTCAGCTGCCCTTGAAAAATACTTATCACTATTAATTTTATTGAGACGGGACTTCACTATGTAGCCCAGGCTAGACTCGAGCTCCTGAGCTCAAGTGATCCTCCTGTCTCAGCCTCCTGCTTAGCCAGGACTATAGGGATGCAACAGTGTGCCCACGATTCATTTTTGAATATAAATAATCCCAGGAGCAAGCTGGCTTTTGCTTGTACACACTAGGAAGTAAAATATGGACATAATTTTTGTGGCAGTAAATGGAAATAGTTTTGATTTTTATAACTAATTATACAAATTTGATAATTGGCCAGACTGGTTTTCTGTTACAAAAGCTCAGAAGGTAGTTTACAGAGGAAGAACTGCCAATAGGCGTGCATCTGTCTGTCTGGGACGAAGTCCCTCCGGCGGGTACTAATAAGCATGTTAGTGTCATGCTTTCCCTGCCCTCTAAGGGCTATTCATTCCCACCCCCACAGTGAATGCTGCCTGTATTTATAGAGGAACAGACCGAAGGGCCTCCTAACAATGATCGGAACATCAAACCAACCCCGGAAGAACACAGCGTGTGGGGGGAGGCTGGAGGGCAGGCCGTCCCCCAGCGATTACATTCGGATTACCGCTTAATCTGCTTTGGTATTTGACCGCCAGCCTACCCACCCTAGGCCACAGTCGGAGGGTACTGAGCACTTTCATCCCCAGCCCCTCAGCAGCTTTATAAATGGCCCACTCGACTGCCTTCAGCCTCCTCAGGGATGGGCCGCGGCAGCTGTTTAATAGCCACGTAGCGATGTTGCAGTGTTTTAGGGCAGAAAGGAAGAATCCTGCATCCAGTTTAAGCTGCAGGGAGTGCTCAGGGAAGGGGAATGTAATTATCCGCCTTGGAAGTGGGCCAGGCCGCGGAGCTTGGGGAAAAGAGGCCTTTAGGACCTCTACTTTGCAGCCCACCTGAAAGATGAGGCCTCTGGCAGCAGCTTCCTGAGCCCCCAGGCACTCCTCCTCCCGCTCCCCATCGGACTCTGCGGGGCCCTCCGAAGTGTCCTTCCCAAGGCCTAGCCCTGGCTCGGCCGGGGAGCGGACTGGTCCCGGGGAGCGGCCGTGCCCACTGTTTAGGTTTAGCACGTAATCAGATCAGAGTGACAGCAGGTGGAAGCAGTCTTCTGTTGCCGCAGGAGCTGTCCTTGAGTTCAGGAACAAAGACGGGGACAAGAAAAGGCAAAGTGTGTATTTTGCATTGTGCACGCATGCCCGCATGCATGGGAAAAATAGGACTTGGCCAAAGTTGTTACTGAAGGACTGGAAAAGGAAGCTGTCTTCTGCAGTGCATCTAACAAATTACCTAATTCCCAGAGTGCTTAAGAGAGAGGAAGCAGCCAAGGTGCCACACTTGTGTGGCCTGAGTCTCTGTTACAGTCAGAAGTGAGGCAGCAGCAGATTTGGGTGGAAGCCGGCCATTCCTTGGAGCAGAGAGTGGATGGGAGGTCCGGGAGCAGTCGCTGCCTCATGGGCCCACACTGGCACGTGGTTGCAGACACCCAGTTTACCACGCTGCGTGATTACGGGGGCATCTCGTGTCCCTGGCCCCTGATAAGTGGGTTTTCCTTGTGATGAATACTTTTTCAGATAATTGAAGCTTTGCCTTTCGTTTGTTTGATTTTTGCAGACAGGGGGTCTCTATGTAGTTCAGGCCTGCCTTGAACTCACTATGTAGCCCAGGCTGGCCATGACCTCACAAGTGATCCTCCGGCCTCAACCTCCTGAGTGCTGGTATTAATGGCGTGTAGCTGGGGATTTAGCTCAGTGGCATAAACGCCTGTCTGGCAAGCATAAGGTTGTGAGTTCGATCCCTGGTACAAAAAAAAAAAAAAAAAAAAGCTTGCACCTGGCTAGCTATCCCTTTTAAATGCCAGTATAGAAGAAAAAAGAAAAGGGCTACTTAAATGTTTTTAAATATTATATGTTTATCGAACAATTATAGACTATAGTTTAGCCTTTCATTAATGATTCAAATTCTGGATTTGAGGTTAAGAAAACTGAATTTTAACTGTGGCCTTTGTAAATTGGTCTCTTCATTCCTTGGTGCTTTTTATGTTGTTTCCTGGAAAGCAGTGGCAAGGGTCGAAAGTGAGCAGGCAGGGGAGAAACGCTGGTTCTCCTGTTAGTAATATAGGCCCTGGGGGAAAGATGCGTGTACGGGACTGCATGCTTTCTAGAGGAACCCCCACCCTTTCAGCCTGGGGAAGTCGCGTTCTGTTGCCCAGCAACGCCTGTGGGGGCCGGGGTGCTGTGTGCCAGCACACTAGGCTGTCCCGGCTGTGCACGGAGTTCTGCCTTCCTGCGTGAGCTGTCCTTTGAGAACTTGTCATTTTGCCTAGGAAAAAACTAACTTCCTGCCCTTTGTTTTTCCTTGGTGGTACTGGGGGTTGAATCCAGAGCCTTCACGCTGGACAGCATCCCCAGCCGTGTTCTGTTTTTTGAGACAGGGTCTCCCTCAGTCTCACTGAATTGCTCAGGCCGGGCTCAGACCTGTCCCCTCCTGCCTCGGCCTCCTGCTAGAGTGCCACAGCACCTAGCTTCCCGGCCTGTTCTACACATGGCCTATTTCCCCCACTTGCAGGTCTAGAGATCGAACTCAGGGCCTCACACATGCTAAGCACCAGCTCTGCCACTAAGCTACACCCCCAGCACATACACAGCATTTCATTCATGGTTCAGATGAGGAGTCCCAGCGATCTGCCTGTAGTATGAGCAGGGCACATGGTCTCATCATAACAGGCTCCCGCTTGGAAGTATTTCTCACTTCTGAGTTTGGGTTGTCACAGAGCCCCTCCAATAGCTGGCCTCCAGTTAAGTGTCACAGTGAATGGGTTTGGATGTATACATATATTCTTGGTCACATCTTATTGAGTATTTGCAGGGGAGAAGTTGCCTATAAAATATATTTCCAAGTTTTACTCTTTATTAATTTTCTTGATAAACTTGAAAATGTATTTCTAGAGATAATTTTTTTGCCCTAAATAAAATCATACTGCCAAATGCAGCAGCCCTTGTGAGAGCACCTATTCAAGGAAAAGTTCGAAGTTTACAACACGCTTTTGTAAAATTCAGCTCTCATGCCTTGCTCACAGCAGCGGGGTTGGGGAGGCTGCTCTGCTGGCCCCGTGCTGGCACCCCGGCCCGCCCCGCCCAGGGAGAGCGCTATGCGTGGAGACCATGGCAGCCATGCGCGGGCACTTTCTGAACAACGGTTCGGCTCCTCGCAGTGCTGCAGGGGTTGCTGGTCAGGCTGGGAGCCCCCGAGGGCAGCCCGGGGAGGGGGGTCCCCCTCAGAGACGGTCCCCGCATGCACGGTGGGCTGCACGACAGCGGTTACTAGGACAGGACTGAGCAGGCTTCCTGGAAGTCCCAGCAGAATTGCCAGGTAAAATCCACTGAACGACTGTAGTTTTTCAACTTATAATTTTCTTAACATATGTGTCTTATTTTTTAAAAATCTTACGCAAATGTCTGGATTTTGGAAAAGAAAAATAGATTTTTTTGCATTATAAATTTGCAAATATAAAACATTTTATAAAAATTCATAAACCAGCCGGGGATTTAGCTCAGTGGCCTAAGCGCCTGTCTGGCAGGTGTGAGGTTGTGAGTTCGATTTCCGGTAAAAAAAAAAATTCATAGACCTTTTATAAAAAGTGCACTTAAAATGCAGCGTGTGCCTGAACTGTTTTGTTTGTTTGTTTATTCATTCACTCTGGCCGTGCACGGGATGGGACCCAGGGCCTTGTGCATCCAGGCAAGGCCTGTACCGTGGGTGACACTGCAGTCCAGATTTGGTTTAAGTATAGTTGCTGAGCTTTTTTTTAAAGCTAGATACCCCATTACCAGAAATCATTGCCAGCCCTCAGTCTTCTCCCTGCTTGATGCCTCTCGGGAGGGTGTCAGACCCCACCGGCTCCCCGCAGACCGTGTGCAGCTTCTCTGACTGAGAAGCTGGGAGACGGCTCTGCGGCCGTCTGACAGGACCCTCGAGCACAGGGCACGGAGCGCCCACCCTGCTCACGTCACGGTGGCCCCGGGAGGTGCTGGTGCTGCAGCAGGATGCAGCAGAGAGCAGCGTTTCCTGTAATCCCATTACTTCTCTCCCCAGTGAGAAAGTGGCGTGTCCGAAGTGCCCTGGGAGGCTTGGGCCAGTGGCGACTCGAAGTGGGAGAGCCAGCGGCTCCAGGAGCGGGGAGCCCGGGCCCGGAGCTCATCAAGGAGAGCAGTGCCAATGTATGTCCAGGGGGCTGGGTGGGATGCTGCTGGCCCGGGGCAAGGACCGAGACTTGTGCACCCCTCACCTCCAGTGAGTCCTCCTGGACAGACACTGTTTGAGAATGCCTGAAGGGTTTTCCCGGGGTGCCTTGGTCTTCCTAGCAAAGGCCTGCCAGCCTCCGATGTCCTAGCAGTTACAGCCCAAGGGGAGCTTGGAGAGCCGAGGGCTTCCCATCCGGATCCTGGTAGAGCTCTGGGGAGAGCGGGAGGCATCCCTTCCCTTCCTTCCCCGAGAGTGGTTCTTGGGTTGGATTTGCCTTCCATAGCCTATCTTCATGCGCAAGGACACCAAGACGACCTTCCAGTGGCGGATCCGGAACCTCCCCTACCCTAAGGACGTCTACAGTGTCTGTGTAGCCCCGAAGGAGCGCTGCATCATTGTCAGGACAACCAACAAAAAGTAAGTAGTGCGTGGCGTCTGTCTGCCTGTGTGCGCACAGGGCGCGGCGGCTCCGCTCGGGCTGTCCCTGGGAAGGCGGAGCGGCCTCTGCCTCAGCCCCGAGGGAGGAAGGCAGCAGGGTGCTGAGGTGCGAGGGCTCCTTCTCTGCAGAAGCAGCCTGAGTCGGGTCCACTCCCTGGGTGGGGGACTTGAATGCATGTCTAGTACAGCACCTGGCACAGAGTGGACTCAGTAAATATTTGTTGAATGAATAAGGGGATGAGGAATCATGTGGCCATTAACTTACGATCTTGAGTTGTTCTGCCGTAAGACGATTGTGACTGTGACCTCTTGGCTGGATCTAAGCCATTGGGAACTTGGTCTGGTGACATCACTGTCAGAGCTGGCGGGGAGCCGTGACCTGGAAGGCGCAGCTGTCTGAAGTGGCAGTTGTAGGACTCTACACTACTGGGCTGGGGGCAGTAGTAACCTGGTCCCTCTTTGGATTAAGGGACAGTGGGCAGATGCTTTGGCTTCTTGGAAGTACCTGCTGGGGGAAGGCAAATTGGGGGGGGGGGGACAAAAGGACAAAAGGTGGCCTCCAAGATGATCACATTGGAGTTCTGGAGCCCTCACTGACTGGAGAAGAGCCCTAAAATGACTTGGCCTGGGCTAGAGGGGTTACAGTATAGTATAGTGTGTGAGATGGCTTGGGGAATTGCAGTGGAAGGTTGGGTTTTTTTTGTTTTATACTGGTGATACTAAGGATTGAACCCAGGGCCTTCACACTGAGCTACATCCCTAGTCCTTTAAATTTTTTTTTTTTAGTTTAAGATGGAATCTCACTAAGCCACTAAATTGCCTAAGTTGGGCTCAAATTTGCAGTCCTTCTGCCTCAGCCTGAAGTTTTTTAGTTACCAACCCATAAGCTAGGAAGCTACCCAGTGTGTGCCCTGTACCCATCTGCTGCTCCTGTCCTTCCGGGGGTGTGATGCTGAGCCCCCTTCCCTCTCCCTTAGGTTCATGAGGCCCACAGAAATGCAGGCCAACTTTTAGGTTTCCCTAGTGCAGCCCTGGGTTCCGCCCTTCTCTTGTGCCCCCCCATACCCTGTCATTTTGGCAGGGTTAGGAGGCAGGGAAGGGGGTGGAGATGAATGAATTAATTTCAAGATTATTGCTGTACATGCAGCCAGCGGCCCCTGCTGTGGGTCTTGTCTATAAATATAAAGTGATAATAATAAGGGTTTGTGTTTATAAGGGGCATTGAAACCCTCAGATAAAAGTCAGTTTGTTCCCATTATTGTTCTCATCATTAACAAGAGTCAGTGCCTAAAGTGGAATTTAGCAATTTCAGACAACAGAGAAATTGCCTGTAGGAAAACAAACTCCGTGCTTCAGCAAGCATTCCCTGGTGTAAGAGGCCCTGGGTCCAAACTGGGAACAAAAATGCTTCTGATAGCATTTGAATCTGCAGCTTAGCACTTCGCGGAGCTGGCTGCTGCCTCCTTTCTGTCCCCCAGAGGTCACTGTTGAATACCGATATCAGGCAGAAATGTGATTACAAGCGAAGGAGAGGAGAGGGGCTTGCTAGCTCACCACAAAATTCATCTGTGCGCAGGTCCTTTGGGCCCCATCTCCTGCACGCGCCTAACCGTAGGTGGCGCTGTTGGCCCGAGCTTCATGGCCAGATGCCCGTCCGGCCCCAAGGGCAGGCGTCGGGGACATTTTTGAAATGCTGGGAAGGCCAGGTGGGACAGGACTGTCTACAAAGGGGAGAAGAGTATTTCAGTGCCCAGTTTTTTTTGTTTTTTGAGACAGGGCCTTGTTATGCAGTCCAGGCCGGCCTCAAGCTCACACTAATCCTATCTCAGCCTCCGGAGTGCTGGGATTACCGGCGTGCACCACCGTGCCCCGCCTTCAGTGCCCGCTTTGGAGCACACACTGCACTTGTGACCCAGTGTCCTAGCCTGGCTCAGCCTTACGCCCCTGCTGGCCCTTGTATTAGGAGGTAGGTGGATGAGGCCACCACCCCTTACCAGGTCTTTCCTGAGTCCAGGGTTTTCAGCTTTACTTGGAGTAATGTACCCTATACCTGCACACCAAGTCACTGAGCAAAATTTGATGACTAGTCCTTCGAGCAGTGCTTAAAAATTTCTCAGGGTTCTTTTTTTTGTTTTTTTTTAATTTATTTTTGGTCTTTTTGAGACAGGTTCTCGCTATGCAGTTCAGGCTGGCCTTGAGCTCACTTTGTAGCCCAGGCTGGTCTCAGACTCGCAACGATCCTCCTGCCACAGCCTCCTGAGTGCTGGGATTACAGCTGTGCGCCACCACGCCCAGCTTCTCAGGGTTCTTTTATAATCTGTTCTCTGATCATCACACCATCCAGTGGTGCAGGGCAGGTGTTTCATTCTTGTTGATGTATTAATTGTATGACTGACTATAAAATCAACACCCTGGACAGCCCGCTCAGAGGAGAGCTGGTGCCCTTCTCGCTTGATGTCCAGTGTCCACCACGTCATGGCATTTTTCTCTGACCCACCCTTTCTTTACCTGGAGCCTCCGTGTCTTCCCCAGTTCAGACATTCCAGAATGTGGCTTTGCCCACACTTGCCCTGTCCCTGAAGACCTGGGCTGGCCACTTGGCTTGAAGGAAGTGATTCTAGTGTCTCACGGCCTTGTCCTCAGGTAGTACAGGATGAACCAGGGAAGGAGCCCCGCGTGCACCTGCGGTCCTAATAAAACGGTGCAGAGAAATGGTTCCAAGGCTCAGCCTGGAATCTGGCAGCTGCAAGTTGGATGAGCCGGGGTGCCGCCGTAGGAGGATGTTCGGCCTCAGTCTGGCTCAGCCATGTAGGACTCGTATTTTGGCAAGGTTCCTTATCCAGCGCAGGAGCAGGCTACGCCTACCTCAGAGCACGAGGCCTCGGTGTCTTCTGGAAATTGGGGTCTGGCGATGGCTTGGCTGATGGGACACTGCTGGGGGTGTTAGTAGGCATCGCTAGAGAAAGGGATTCTGTGGTCAGACAAGGTCAGGACAGTCCGGGGCTCACGGGCTCCCTTGGGTGGGCCCCGAGAGCTGGTGGTGGTGCGCTGTGACTTGTGGCCAGGACACTGGCAGTGGGGGCGGGGTCCAGTTTGCCCAGGGCCTTGCGGCTTAAGATTTGGCTGCTGCTGTTCTTGGCTGCACCTGCCAGTGCAGGGGTGTGTGGGGCAGGGCATGGACTGTTCACGCAGCTCTGTGCCTGCCCGCAGCCCTCCTCTAGAGCTTTCCTGCCACGGGGCCTGCGGGAGCAGGGGAGGGCGGGGGGAGGAGGAGTGCGAGTTGGAGAGGGGTAGCAGAGAGACGGGTGGAGGCTGGAGACCATTTCGGAAGTAACCAAAATGAAGAAGCTGTCCTTTGGCAGAGGAATAAGAGGTTCAGAGTTGACCTGACTCACAGTTTCTCTAGTGCAGCTCCTTGATTTGAGGAAGGAATTTACCAGAAACTGAGGCCCCGAAATGAATTAGCCTGCAGGGTCCGGGGTCATATTGCAAGGCTTTTGAAGACAGCACCCTGAGAAAGGCTGGCTGCCGAGGGGCGGGAGCGTGCCCAGCACGCCCGCGGGTGGCAGACTCCCCGGGCAGACAGCCTGTTCAGCCCAGGCACCTGCGCTTTCCCACACAGCCCCGTCCCCTTGGACGGCTGCGGGGATTTAGAACAGGTGCTCCGAATGTGGAGCTGCAGAGGTGACGGGCTGGGGAACTCACTGATGAAGGCTTTCACCGGTAACAGCTTAGTGATTTGAGCAGCAAACCTAACTTTCTGTGCCTCAGTTTCCTCTTCTGCAAAAGATGAAAGTAACCAACCTAAGCGGATCGTTTGGAGAAGTAACTATGTTTGGAACAGTGCTTCACACAGAATAAGCATTAAATTAAGAAACGTGAAAAAGGAAAGAAATGTCATGGACTGGTAATGTAGCTCAGTGGTAGAGTGTGTGTTTAGCATCGTGAAGCCCTGGGTTCCATCGCCAGCACCAGGAAAAAAGAAAAAAAGGGAAAGGAAGGGAGGGAAGAAAGGAGGGAGGGAAGTGTCATCTGTCTTTGTCTGAGACTAAGAACAGTGAAGAAGTGGGGCTGGAGAGAGTCAGTGTCTGGGAAGCTGGGAAGCACCCTGCTGTAAGGTTTAGCTTTTAGCAGAAACAAAAACGCGGTCTATGCCGGCAGGCATGCGGCGGTGATACTTCTTCAGCCTTCAATCACCAGCTCACAGCTCAAGGCCTAGGACACAGTAGGTGCCCAGTAAATATTAGCTGCTTACCTAGAGCTGCCTGAGGCTGAGGATTCTAATTTTTCCAGAAACACAGTGGGGTCCCTCTCGGGTCTGGGATACAGATGAGAAAGTCAGGTGCAGATCCTGTCACAGTAAACCCAAGGCTCTGGAGGATACAGAGGAGGGGCCGGGCTGCCCCCAGGAGAGAGCAGCCGTCCCTTAGCTCCCTGGGGCTCTGGCTGTCAGGAGTCTGTGGCTGGTTTCACCCCTGGAGGATACAGAGGAGGGGCCGGGCTGCCCCCAGGAGAGAGCAGCCGTCCCTTAGCTCCCTGGGGCTCTGGCTGTCAGGAGTCTGTGGCTGGTTTCACCCCTCCCAGTAAGCCAAATCCGCCACAGTAGACCCCCAGCAAAGCCGAGCCTGTGGGCCGTGCTGGGCCTGGTGCTGGGCGTGGGACAAGGAAAGGGGACAAGCCGTGCACCTCAACTTCCCACTGCTCCTGATGTGGCACTGAGAGCAAACCCGAGATCCTCTGCCCTTCTTCTGGCCCAGCCTGGGGAATGGCCGGGCTGGGCTAGGGTAGGGTGGGCTGGGGTGGGTGCTACTTCTCTTCTGGTTCTGCTTTTTGTGTATATTTGCAGGGAAGATGTTAACACTTCCTAACAAGCCTTTGTGTTCACCTAATCTCTGCTGTTTAACCTTTGACTCCCCCCATTATCAGTGTCTGCCACCTTTGCTGGCCAGACCAAGGGCCCCAGGAAGAGCCTGGGCCTTGCTGGCTGGGAAGAGGATGCGGCAGCATTCCTCCCCTTCGCGCAGATGGATCGCCTTTCCCTGGGGCAGAGCTTTGGAAAAGAAAGCAACTTGTGGTGCCATTAGGATCCCCCAGCCCCCACTTCTTTTGAACTGTCAGCCTCTAAGTAAACATTCTTTTCCTGCCGTGGGTCCCAACGCCTTGTGGAGAGCTGTGGAGAGCGGGGAAGCTGGGAGAAGAGGGGCCCCAGAACCTCTCCTGAACCCAGGGATTTGGGCCCGAGGACGGGGGCAAAAGTGCTGCATTGATGTCAACTTTCTGAGTCCCCAGGGCATTGTGGCCTTTGAAGTGGACTCAAGGTAGCTGTCACCACAAGGACCAGGCCCCTGTGAAGTATTAAAAGCCGTCCTTTCCAGGCTCCTCGAGTTTGTTTGTACCTGCCCAAGGCGTTTCCCTCTGCAGCCCACACAACCTCTGCTACAGAAAGTGATGCCGGGCCAGGGACAGGTATGGCGGCCCTGGCCAGGGCCCAGGCCACACATCCACCAAGGAAAATGCCCGATGGGCCTGCCGTTAGAGATGAGGGGCACTGGGCAGGAGCAGGAATTGTCCACTGACGCTGATTCTGAATCCACTGACACCTGGCTGCGAAGCAGGTGAGACAGTGTCTCTCCAAGCAGAGCTTCCTCTTTGACAGGGGGCTCCAGTTCCCTGGAAGTCCACTGATCACAGTATGGGCTTGGTGTCGCTGTTTTTGTTTGCTTGTTTGTTTTACTAAAAGGAATCATCAGTGCCCAGCCCAGGACCTGAAGGTGATAGAGACCCTGTGTGATGTGTAAAAATGGAGACGTGTGGTCTGAAGGCTAGTGAGGTATCCAGAACCAGAGATCCAGCTTCTGTGATGAGTCATGGCGTTTGTCCTCCCAAGGGGGTTTCTCTCATTCATGAGGCAGACTAACAGAGCCTTTTAAAAGACCTCTGAAGAGAAAGAAAAAGGTAGCTGAGGGCTTCAGTGGAAGTCCCATTTAAATGGCAACTGTACATCCCCAGCTTTGGGGGATTGTCCCTTGCTAGGGCGTCTCCTGTTCCTTCGCCCCACGAAGCTCAGGGTGCGGAGGAGGCCCGAGCTGTCTGAGCTCTCTGCACGTCCGAAAGGAGCCTGGACTCTTTGGGAGTGCCCTGGACCCGTCTCAGCATGGAACCGTTACCGGAGTCTATGCTGCTGTGCTGGCCGGGCCATACGGATGGCGTCCTTTTCTTTCTCTGGAAGGCTGCTGTTCTGGTTTCCCTTCTGCCTTTGGGGACATGAAAACTGGGGAGAACTGTATGGAAGCTTGGTGGCACAGGGCCTGTTGGGGTCCCCTTGCCGCTTGCTCCGATGGCCTCTTGTCCCCGCAGATACTACAAGAAGTTCTCCGTTCCGGACCTAGACAGACAGCAGCTACCCCTGGATGATTCCCTGCTGAGCTTTGCGCATGCCAACTGCACCCTGATCATCTCTGTGAGATTCCCCCATGTTTCTCTGCGGCTACACGGGGGAGAGGGTCTTCCTTCCCTGCCCACTCCCCAGTCCTTAGTGACCCCTACCCCAGGGTGCCTGCCGGGGATCAGACGTCTCCAGTGGAGGAGGCAGAAGGGCACAGCCGGGTCACACGGTCCACAGCCGGATGAGGGCACAGGGAGGTGGGGACTTGATGGCAGTCTCAGGATCTGGGTTCTGGCCCAGGGAATGCCCCTACCCAGCCACATGTGCCTCCGTTTCCTCCTATACCGTAAGAGGATCAGAAGGAGTCCAAGTATGAGAGTGTAACTGAATTCTGCCCTCCTTCTGGTTCTATCCACAGTATCAGAAGCCAAAGGAAATCTTGGTAGCTGAGTCAGAGCTACAGAAGGAGCTAAAGAAGGTCAAGACAGCCCACGGCAGTGACGGAGACTGCAAGACGCAGTAGCCAGCCTGCCTTGCACCTCCGTGGTGGAGGACTCTGCAGTCTTTCCCGCTGGCCTTGCCGGCGTGAGGCAGCCGCCCGGCTCCCAGGAGCCGCCCGGGGCTGTGAGAGCTGGCCCAGGTCACAGTCTTACTTCCCAAGTAAAGTCCTTCCTAGTTACTCCAGGTGGGCTGCCCTTCTGTCCAGCTTTGTATACCCCCTGCCCAGGCCCCCGCCCTCCCTAGGGAGGGCACTGGTGTGACACTCCCTTCTGCGTCCTGGGGCTCTCAGCATTAAGCTTGCTGCCTCAAGAGGATGGGAACCCATGGCCCAGCGGGGCGAGACATCCCCAGTCTGTCTGCGTAAGCTCTTGAGGGGGTCTGGGTGGACAGGCCCCTGTGCCAGCTTGGCTGCAGAAGTGGCTCAGGAAGCTCCGTACAGTAGGTGTGGGCAAGAGAAGTTTTGGAAACCACTGGGATATTAAGCTATTTTGGGTGAAAAGCCAGAATAAGGCTCACAGCGTTGCAAGGTGTGTGTGTGTGTGCGCGCGTACATGTTGGGGTAGGGTGAAGATGGGCGGTGACAGCAGCTTAGCACCTCAGCAGCCGGGAGCCCTCCCAGTCTCTGAACCCCAGAGGTTCCCCCATCAGAGCTAAAAATGTGGGTGGTCCAAGGGCAGTATTGCTGGGCGTGGTGGTGCACACCTATAATCCCAGCACTCAGGAGGCTGAGGCAGGAGGATTGTTGTGAGTTCAAGACCAGCCTGGGCTACAAAGTGAATTCAAGGCCAACCTGAACTGTGTAGTGAGACCCTGTCTCAGAAAATAGGGCCGGGGATTTAGCTCAGGGGCATAGGCGCCTGCCTGGCAGGCACAAGGCTGTGAGTTCGATCCCCGATCCCAAAAAACAAAACCTGGAGAAAAGCAATCTTTGTTTCTGAGCCACAGCTGAGGGTGGTCTTTCCTCAGCACACACGTGCCTGAGTTTGAATCTCTTCTCCTAGCATGGCGTGGCCAGTGAAGGACCGGATCTGTGAAACAGTCAAGCTTTATTTTTACAAAAACGATAGTAGCATGCTTTCACAGCCTCCTGAGGTGTACCTCAGGCTAGTCTGGGCTAGCTCAGAACCCAAGGTGAAACCAGGCCATAGAGCCCCGTGAGGCTGGTCAAACTGAGGGGTCTGACCGGAGGTGGCCGGTGCCAGCTCCCCTCCTCCGCACACTACCCAGGGAGCGAGGGGCGCGGGCAGGGGCGGGGCGGGGCAGGGGCGGGATCGGCCCTTCCCGGCAGCCTCGCTCCGGCCTGACGGGTGCGAGCAGCTTCCTACAGCAGCAGGTGCTGTCTGCTCGCAGACTCCGGGGTGCCTGCCTCTCCAGCGCCCCAGGTCCGGAACACAGCAGGGGCGGGGACGCCGGCTCGCAGGCAGGGGAGCCCATCAGGGGTTCCTGAAGTCCAGGACATGCAGGTTGTAGGAGAGCGCGGCGTAGAGGTGCGTGGCGGTGAACCGCAGACAGTACACGGGGCTGCTGAGCGGGGTCGACGTCAGCGGGAAGGCCTGCAGGGAGGGCACAGGAGGGGCCGCTGTCCGGAGGTCCAGGCCGGCGCGCTGCGGGCACCGTGGGGCGTGAGGGGGACACTTACGTGCAGGCAGGCCCTCTGGCGCCGGTCCCACAGCCGCACGACCCCGTAGTAGGAGGAGCCTGTAGCCAGCAGGTGGTTGCCGTCTGTCTGCAGGCAGTAGAGGGTGCTGTCGTGGGGCTCTTCCCACTCCATGACACACTTCCTGTGGGGGGCGCACAGAGGCAGGCGCTGGGGTACCGCGCCAGGGGCCTGGGGGAGCTGGAGAGCCCCGCTGAACTGCAGCCCCACGCCAGCCCTTTAGTGTTATTTTGAGGTTGCCTGGGCTGCGCTCAAACTCGCCACCCTACCGCTTCTGGGATTCTCAGCACAGCCCAGCTCACCGTCTGCACCAGCCAGACTTCGGCGGGGAAGACGCCTTCCGTGAAGGGCTGTCCCCAAGGCCTGCACCGGAGCGGACGCGGGTCTGTGCTTTCCCGGGCCAGCTACCCGTCAGGGGACCTAGGGGCCCGGAGTGCTAGGGCGGGCTCAGAAATGCCTACCGTTTCAGGGCCTCGCGCTAGGCTCCCAGGCCAGGGGGTCCGGGGCTGCCCCCAAGTTGGGCACCTAGCTTGACGTGACCTTGCTGGACCCTTCCTTCCCAGCCCGACAGAGAGCTCTGAGCCTTGTCCCCAGGGCCGCCCGGACTGGCCCTGGGCTCTCATCGTGCCCCTCCACCAGCACTCTTACCGGACGCTGGTGCGAAGGTCCCAGTAGCGAACGTAGGTGTCATAGCCACAGGACAGCAGTGTAGACGGAGACTCGTACGTGACGTCCAGCACCCCAGCCCCCGGGGGGAAGTCACTGCCCAGGTGTGTCACCAGCTGCCCACTGAGGAGGGCAAGGGCAGAGGTGAGCGGCCGCCCACCCTGGCCTGCAGGTGGCACCATGCTTCAGGGACACGCAGCTGTCCGTCCTCAGCTGACGGACCCGACCCCAGCCCGCCGCAGTGCCCACCCCGCCCCCCCGAAGCCGTGCGGCTGGACACAGCAGCCCCGCCTCACACCTGCACGCGGGCCGCCCACCACCAGCCTCTCTGGGGCCATGAATGGGCCTTGCTGGAGGGGTCGCCCCCTCCCGTGCACACACTCAGTTTCTACTTCTTGATCCTGCAGGTCATGCAGTTCTGAGCTGCCCGGGTCCAGTGCCTTAATTCCTGCCTGTAATCTGGGGCTCAACCCTCATTGGGAATAAAGACCACACAAAGGGAGAAGGGGAGTCCCAGGCGACGTTAAAACGGGCAAACACCTTTGTGTCTGGGGAGAGAAGTTGCTGAGAAAGCAGCTTAGTGAGTTGGTCGCTGATGTTCCGGCCCTCTGGCCCCCGGCCCGGGCCAGCACGCCTCTGTGATCACAGCCCGGCCTGCTGGGCTCCGGCCGCTCCCCACCCTCACCCCACCCGGTGGCCGAGAGCAGATTACTGAGAAGAACAATTTCTTTGTGACTGTAATTCCCTCCGTGACCGCGGCAGTGGGCAGACCCCTTGCCCCATGCCAGACCCCTAGCAACCATGTAGGGGGGCCTCCGGCCCTAGCAACTACCCCTCAATATCAAGTGCACCCAGTAATCCCTGTGGTGAGTGGATGGGCAGCAGTCCTGACCTCTGCAAAGTGGGGGAATGGAGGAGAAGGGGCACCCTCAGCGGGCGCCTCAGCCTGCTTGGCCGTGGCAGGAGAACCTTCGCACTCGTGCAGTGAGACCCTGCCGTGGGCCCCGCAGCACGACTGGCAGCAGTGTTCAGCCAGAGACGCCGGCCACACTGCCATCGTCCCCGAAGGCGGGAGGCCCTGCCTTTCCCCTGCGGGCAGCGCCACTGCTCTGCAGGTGAGGCGAAGGAGGCCTCGGGCCTCGCTGTCCCCAGGAGTCTTCCCGTCTTCCTCCCTGCAGCCGGCCGACCGCCAGGTGGGGAGATGACAGGCCGGGGGCGGGGTGAGGTCACTAAGCTTGCTCCAAGAGAAGCCCTACGCTGCGACAGCCACTCAGGACGGGATGGGGGCGGGGTGTCACCTGGGCTCCTCTCAGTGGACACACAGGTCTGTGCATACTGGGCGGGGCTGCTCCACGCCACAGTTCTCTTCCCTCGCCTTCTACATTTTGGGGCCCTGCCCCCTCCATTAGTGAGGCCATAAGGAATGATTGAGGAGTTCTCCCCTTTAATCTGTAGAAGTAATTTCATGTTTGTCTGTTTGAAACAAGATGAAAGGCAGAGTCGGGGGAGGAGCACAGCATGGTGCTACCTGCCCACCTGGTCCCAGGGCCCCCGGGAAGGGGAGCTGGGCACCCACACGGGGCTGCCCAGGGTCAGCAGCACGGGGCACAGCCAGACTGCACTGCTGACCTAGGCTCTCCCTGATCGCAGCCACTGCTGAGAAACACGGAACAGCCTGAGGGGCCCCAACCCCAGGGGGGACCCGGGCCCCTCGAGCGCCACCCACTAGGGGTCAGGACAAGCCCCACGTGCCCCTTGTCTGCCGGCCGGGCCTGGCCGCGGAGCCGCCGCCATGCTCTGTGCTTCTCCCCGATGGCCACACACACTTCAAATGGGCCAATAAAAGGATACAATTTCTTTTACCTCTAGACCCAGGACCCTCCAGGCTGTGTGGTGCCGAGCTTGTGAGGTTAAGTTCAGAGCATAAACGGACACACCAGGCTCTGGGAAACGGCCTGTCTCTTCACACAGCGGCCCAGCAGTACCATAGAAGTCCTGCTGGGGCTTTGATTTGGGAAAACAAACAGAAACGGCACTGTGGTCTCTCAGAGGCCCCCACTCCCGGCCCAATTTAACTGGAAAACTAGCTGCACTGCTATGGTGGAGGGAGAGACTGGCCCAACAATAGTCCCAACTTTGGGGGGACAAAACCAGCTGTCTGTCCCCTCCTCCCGGGCTCCTTACTGCAAGTGTGTTCCTGTAAAAACCATTAGATTGCAATTTGTATAATGTGGTGACCCCCAAATTCAGACGTTTCACCCCTTTTCTCCGGAAGGAATGTTAAGAATGTCCCTCCGTCCCTGCCGTGGGGGTGCAATCTTGGCTGTCGCACAGCTGTGGGAAGAGATGCCACCCAGCGCCCCAGCCAAGACAGGAGTGCAGGCCAGACACAAAGTCCCTTCCCTTCCAACCCCTGCAGACAAAGCCTGGGCTTCTAGGATCTCCTGAGGGACAGGGGCTCCCCGCCCCGCCTCCCGAGCCTGGCCCGGCAATTCACTCTCCTGTGCCCAGGGAGAGATGGAGACAGGTGGGCCCCGAGCCCACTGCAGGGCGGCCTGTACCTGGGCAGCAGGGGCACGCGCGGTGCTGCCGCATCGCCGCACCGTCTCTTAGGAAAGGGAATCTGGTCCTCTACCCCGGGGACGGCAAAGCTTTTAGAGGCCAAGTGCCCAAACCACGACCCAAATCTACTTATTTATTGGAAAATGCCAAGACTGCAATTAAACCTGAATGTCCAGGGCTTGGTGGCCGGGGCACACGGGCCACAGGTTTGCCACCACCACCCTAGTCCAGGCTGCCCTGCCGTGCTGGTGCCTGGAGCTGGAGGAAGGAGAGGGGCCTGCTGCCAGTCAGGGAGGAGGGGTGTAAAGCAGTGGCAGCCCGCCAGCAGCCTCGAGAGGACTGCTGACTGCACCCAGACGCCGGCTCCAAACCTGGATGGCCCATCTGGGCGACGTCTGAGGTGGAGTCGGGCGCAGAGGGAGCCCAGCCCCGCTCCCTAGGTCAGTCCCCCAAGCCCTCTTGGCCCAGCTCCGTACACAGCCCTCCCACGCTAGAGTTGCCCCTGCCTCCAGGCCTCCACGGAAGGGTGCCAGTGGCTCCCACGCCATCTCCCAGCCATCTTTAATACACGGGCTCCCGAGGCTGCTCTCTGGAGACCCCGCGAGTGCGCTTTCCTGCTCCCGATTTGGTCTACAGACACCCGGGCTGATATATGCTACTGTGAAATGCAACAGTGGCTTTTGGGGAGAGGAGATAGAAGGATGACAGTTTACCTTTGTTTTTTTTTTTTTTTTGGTACAGGGAATCAAACTCACAACCTTGCATTTTCCAGGCAGGTGCCGCTTCTGCCACTGGGCTGCATCCCGTTCCCTGAAGGTTTACCTTCTTACATCTCTGCTCCCCAGAGGGGAAGCGGCATGAAGAGAAAGGGAAGCGCTTCCGCTCTGCCGTCCATCTCTCCCTCGCCTTCCGTATACAAGGCATTGTGCTGAAAGGAGATGTGGGCTGGGGCGAGGCGGTACCGGCCCTGTCCCCAAGGAGCCCCCGTCCGTGCGGGAGAGAAATCTGCATGGTGGGAGCAGCTAACTCGGCCTCGCCTGGTGCGACAGTGCCCGTCCCAGAGTCAGCCCGAACTGCAGGCAAGGAAACCAAGGGCCACAGAGGACACACCTTTCTTACAGTCAGATGGAGGGCAGAGCCGAGTCCCTACTGTGGGCTGAGCTGGGAAACCAGCCTGGTAGCCGCATCCAGGCCGGCGGGAGCAGAGAAGTTGAAAGGCGCGTCCTCTGCTCTGGCTTCTTGGGCCAGGCCACGGCTGTGCACGTCACCTGGTGACAAGGCAGTCACCGCACGCGGCAGCTCACTCAGAGGGGCCGGGGGCGCCAGGCAGCGTGCACAGCGCCCCACAGAACCCCTCAGTGATCCTCAGAACAGGCCTAGGAGGGGTCTGTTGCTGAGATGAGGTCTTGTGAGGTAGCTCAGGCTAACCTGAAACTCGCTGCTCCAGCCCCTGCCTCGGTCGAGCCCCGCCTTACAGGCTGGGGCTCAGGGGCTTCGTCTGCTCAGCCGGCGTCGGGGCTTCAGGCGTTGCGGCGGCGCACCCCGCCTTCACGGACAGCACGCCCCCAGCCCGCCCGTCCCCTGGTCCTTCCCCACCCCAGCAGCCCCACGCTGGTGCCTCCCGCATGGCTCCCTGCCCTCCAGTGGGGCCAGTGAGAGAACCGAGGAAGCAGACAGCCCCGCGTGAGCAAGCAGGAGCGGGACGAAGGGAAGCCCGGGGAGCGCCTCGCCCCGCCACACCGGTGAGCGCGCAGGGCACGCCTTCGTGCGTGTGCGTGTGCGTGCGCACACGTGTCCCAGCACAAGGGCTCAAAGGCCAGGCAGCGGCAGCCCACTTTGTACTGCTAACGAGGGGCCGTAATTACAGGAGGGGCAGCCCGCAGATAAAAGGACACAAAATTTCAACATCTGCTGCCAGAAAGGGATAAGGAGAAGTGAAAGGCAAAGTATCGACTTGGTGTCAGCAGGCAGAGGCCAATTTCAAAGAGTTCGGGGAGACGGGACAAGGAAGCAAAAGGAAAGGGGGAGCGAGAGAGAAAAAAATTACAGGGTTACTTAAAGAGGTAAGGAAAAAAGAATGAGAAAAGCTGTCAGCAATACTTTCAAAGCAGAAGGCAGGCACTTTAAAGAGGGGTGATTCCCATAATCACCGAGTGGGGGCCAGGCCCCGGCATGGGGTGGGGGCGGAGGGCCACGCCTGGGCGCGGGGAGGGGGGAAGGCCTGCGCTCGGCTGCTCCGCGCCCCCAGCCAGCGCGGCTGGCCAGGCCTGTGCTCAGCGCAGGGAGCCCGGCCCCGTCCCCAGCTCTGGGCGGGTAGGATGAGGCAGTGCTCAGTGGCCATCAGGGTCAGATCAGGGAGGGCACGTCTCCTGAGCAAAGCCTCCGAAGGGAAATACAAAGCCCCTGCTTCGGTCGGTGGGGAGCCTGTTGTACCTGTCCCCTTGCTGAAGAGACCCAGGGACTCTGAGATGGAAATGGAGGCCCCGGTGGGTTGAGCGGTGACCCTGGCAGGAGTGCGTAGCCGAGGACTCTGCCCTGGTGCGGCGGCATCACCAGAGCCCCTCGTCCCTTCCCAGGAAGGTTCTGGGCTGTGGCTGGACCCGCCATGATACCTTCGGGACTGGGGTCACAAACTCCTCCATCCTGAAGCCGACCTGCTCACAGCTCGGCTGTGCCCTGTGCTAACTCCAGTTCAAGTGGCCCGTGGCAGGAAAGGCGAGACCCACAGCAAGGGTTCGGCCGCAGGGCAGGGGTGACATCAGGTCGGTGAGCTGAGAGGCGTGGGCCCCGCGGTCACCCCTGGCGCCTTCCCCAGGGCCCTTTCTGAAGTGCAGCGGCTTCGAGATGGACCCGGCTTCCTCCGGGTCTGGGCTTCAGCAGTTCACCTGATCCTCACAAGGGCTACTTCAGTGGGGGGCTGTCACCAGAGCCTGTCAAAGTGGGGATGTGGGAGATTCTACCACTTGAGGGCTGGGGATGGACCTGAGGACTACTGACTTCCAAAGCAGGAGACCGCTGGCCCCTCACAGTGGGCAAAGGACTCCCACTTCCTCACTTAGCCAGCCCCCGTCTTGGGTCCAGCTCCCAGAGAAAAAGTCAGAGGGAGGCAGAGAGATGGGGACAGCTGGGCTCCTCACACCCAGGCCGTGGCTGTGTTTGCCTGGCTGCCTTCCGACCTGCACAGGATGGCCCCCCAGGCCAACGCACTCAGCCCACAGGAAGGACCGCCCCTAGAAGTACTGGTGGACGAGGGGCTGAGGGAGCAGGGCACCCCGAAAGGGCTCTGCAGGCATCCTAAGTAGTGCAGGCCACCTGTGGCGGGGCCCCTGTGAGACGCAGACATAGGTGATGGCTCAGGAAAGCACAGGTGCCAGCGGGGTGCCCATCCCTCTGAGGGTGTCCCTGCCCCCACTGATATCCAGGCGTGACCCAGATGCTCGGGGCACAACTGCCCCTCCAGCACCCTCCACTGAAGCCACAGCATGCACATAAAAGAGAAAAGCCAGGCGCTGCTCAGGTTTCAGAGTGACAGGTTAAAAGCGAGGAATCCAGCCAGCCCTGCACACAGCGACCAGGCTGAGCCCGCCGGCCGGGCTCTCCTCCGCGCAGCCTGCCTGTCAGTCAGGCTTTGGCATTATTGAAAGATCAAACTTGGCCCTGCCTGCTCATTACCTTAATCCTATTTTCTACATGGCTTTATTATCTGCTCGGGCTTCTCTGGGAAAGACAACTCCAGAGAGCCATCCTGTCCATCCATCTCCTCCCACCAGGAGCAGAGGCCTCCGCCGGGGCACCTCCCCTCGCTGCCTGCGCTGCGGGGTCTGCCAAGCCCCCTGGGTCCAGGGCAGGCATTTACACAAGCTTGGCTCTTTCCGGGGTGGGCGAGGCGAAGGGCCGAAGAAGAGGCAGTGCCAGCTGATGCCCTGGGTGATCGTGCCACTGAGGAGCCCGCAGGCTGGCCAAAGGATGCAGCGGCCTTGTCTCCATGAAGAATCAAGACCACAGCTGTCTTACGCCCTGTCTCAGCTGGGTTCATTCTAGGTTCAGCACAGACCCAGGGTGTGGAGCTAGTGAGGACTGGGGATTTCACAGGAGAATCATATTCAAAGGGCTGACGCCTCAGTATTCCAGCCTGACCTTCAATCCCCACCGAGGCTATCACAGACAGCTCGACGTTCACCCAGCCCTCGAGATGGCTCGGGGCGTGGTGGGGTGTCCGCTAGGCCGGGCCCAGGCAGGCGATGGTGCCAGCTGACTAAATGGAGCTGGCTCTCAGACGTGCCCATCTGAGACGCACGGCCTCGCTGGCGGAGCCTTCTTGTGTGGAGGCAGCAGCCCGTCTGCCTCTCTGCAGCACTCTGAGGGTGGAGAAACCTCCGTGCGGAAGGAGTTGCTGCATGGATAGGCTGGCGCCCCCAAGGTGTCAGGCACTGTGTGGAGCACTTTTTCACAATTATTTTTCCCAATTTTGTTAGTAGAGATAACTGATCCCCAGTTTTCAGTTCCCACTATGGCAACTGAAGCCCAGAAGGTCCCAGATCACAGGGCTGATAAACGGCAGAGCAGCCTAGAACCCAGCGCCGTCTGGCCACGCGGCAGCACTCCTGGGCCTCCTCCCGGCTGCCCGGCACACCTTCTCACAAGCTCCTCTGCCTCAGCCCCGTCCAGAAGGAGGCAAGGCTCACGGCAGGAGGCGGTCGGGGCAAATGCCTGAGAACAAGGTCCACAGCCACAGGGTGCCAACAGCCCAGGGGCTCAAGACCAAAGGAGCCCTGCATGTTGCATCTAGGCTGGTGACAATATGATGTGACCACTTGCTACATTAACGAAAGTAGATCTCTGGGCTGGGAATGGTGGCACATGCCTGCAGTACCAGCACTCGGGAGGCTGAGGCAGGAGGACTGCCACAAGTTTGAGATCAGCTTGGGCTCCACAGTGAGTTCAAGGCAAGCATGGACTTATACACCAAGACCTTGTTTCAAAACAAACACAAACCCCAAAACAACAAAACAAAAAGAAATAAATACATCTTTGGCCTGGGGTACAGTCCAGAGGAACAGCACTTGCCCAGCATGTACGAGGCCCTGGGTCCGATCCCTGCTGTGCTCACACAACCCAGAACAGAAGTCGGTCTAAAGTGAGAGAGGTGATAGCATCTGCTCTTCATCAGACCACACCTCGCCTGCTCAGACACAGTCCTAAGGGAGACTCTCGGGCGAGGGTGGCCTTGAGATCGGCAGGCCCGGCACTGCAGGGACCCATCCAGCCATTCCTCACATTCTTCCTGGCTGACCAAACCCTGGCCCTGCAGCGCTGCCGCCCACTTCCCCGCCACGGCCAGCACACAGGGCAAGCGGGCCTCTTCCTCAGGCCGGGGAAGGAACGTGTGACCACTTCTTGTTCCTTTTCCACAGCTTGCTTTACAGGGAGCCTTGGAACACAATTTTAGGTATCGGCTGTGAGCAGAAGTCACCTTAGGGGCTCCTAGGAAAGACTTCTTCACCTTCCAGCAAGGACACATCTCCCTCTGCCCCTGCCTAAAGCTGGGACTTACTAAAGTGCCAGCTGCCTTATCAGTTAGTGGAGCTGCTCCACACAAGCCTTGAAATAGGAGCGAACCCCACCACAAGGTGGTTGGCAAAGCAGAAAGCAGACAGACCGTGGCCCTCATGGTCTTGAGAAGAGAACCATCAACCATGGAGTCACCTGCCCTCAGCGTCTGGGCTCGGTGTCATCCGAGATCACAAGTCCATTATTGTCGAAGCCACTTTGAGTTAAGCCTGCATTACTGATGAAGCAGCCACTGATCAAAAGTGACGGCTGACGGATCTACACTGAAGAACCTAGAATTGGGCCTGGAGAAGGAGAACAACCTGGAAGAGAGAACGGAAGTGTTCTGACATCTAACGTCGTGTTCTGCAGGGGAGAGGTGCACTTGCTTCTTGTTCAGGAAACAGGGCCTGGGTAAAGGGTGGGCGGTTTGACTCTGAGAGCCGCCTGGAGAGGCGACGTGCTACTGGTAAGTACTGAGTCTCCCATCCTTCTGCCCGGATGACCATCAGAAGTGGCTACTGTAGAAAGAACATATTTAATGAAAACAGCTCCTGTTAGGGAGAAATTGCCACACCTAGTCTGGGGAAAGACAAACTATACAGAATGGACTTTTCAGAAAGAAGATATGGCAGACACTTTCCAAGGGAGAGAGAGAACAGGAAAAGACAGACAGCCACTGAGGGGAGGCGGGCAAAAACATGATTCAGCCAAGGTGGTGGTGCACACCTGCAATTCCAGCACTTGGGAGGCTGAGGCAGGAGGGTCACTATGAGTTCAAAGCCAGGCTGGACTACATGGTAAAGTTCAAGGCCAGCCTGAACTACACAGCAATACTGTACTTCAAAAAGAAAAGGAAAGGAAAGAAAAGATAGAGAAAAAAGAAAAAGAAAGAAAGAAAGAAACTTTAGCTACTACTACTATATTGTGGTAGTTACAACTGAGGGCTAGCTGAAGAGTCCTTTGACTTGATGCCAGAAGCATAAATAAGATGGGAAAAAGTCGATAATTTGGACTGCATCAAAATTTAAAACTAGCCGGGTGTGGTGGTGCACGCCTTTAATCCCAGCACTCGGGAGGCTGAGGCAGGAGGATTGTTGTGAGTTCGAGACCAGCCTGGGCTATAAAGTGAGTTCAAGGCCAGCCTGAACTGCATAGTGAGACCCTGTCTCAAAAAACAGGGCTGGGGATTTAGCTCAGTGGCGTAAGCGCCTGCCTGGTAGGCGTGAGGTTGTGAGTTCGATCCCTGGTACCAAAAAACAAATAAAGAACAACAACAACAACAACACAAAAACCCCAAAATTTAAAACTCATCAAAGATACTCTGAAAAATAGTTTGGCAAGAAAAAACCCAACATATATTTATCAAATAATCTAGCAACTGGGCTCCTTGGCATTTATCCCAGAGAAATTTAAATGTATACCCATATAAAAGCCTATATACATATGTTCATAACAGCTTTACTTGCAATAATCAAGAACTGAAGCTGGGTATGGTAACACACACCCGTAATCCCACGTACCTGGAAGGCTGAGCTATGAGCGTAAGTTCAAGGCTAGCCAGGGCAACTGAGCAAGACCCTATCTCAAAATCAAACAATTAATCCAGGCATGGTGGTGCATGCCTGTAATCTCAGCACTCCGGGAGCCCAAAGCAGGAAGATGGTAAGTTCAAATCCTACTTGGGCAATTTAGTGAGACCCTGTCTTTAAAAAATAAAAGGGGCTGGGGACGTAGCTGAGAAGTGGGGTGCTCCTGGGTTTCACCTGCAGCACCATAAACCACACTAAACTAAAGCAAATAAAATAAATGAAAGTGGGTGGGGAGAGAGCACTTGCTTAGCACGCATTCAGGCCCTGGGTTCAGTCTCTAGTCCCAAACGGACAGAAACAACACAAATCCTTCAGAGCGAGTGCTCTTCAATGGGGAAAGAAACACTGGTGCATCTTCACACCATGCAACACTACACAGCAATAAAAAGGAGCAAGCTACTGAGGATCCACCACTTCTGTGGGTCTCAAAGGAATTAGGCCAAGTTTTCAAAAAAAGTCAGTCTCAAAGGCAGCATATATATGATCCCATGTTGTCTTCTAAATGACAGAATTACAGAGACAGACAACACTTATGTGGTTGCCGGGAGTCAGAGACAAGGATGGGAGGAGGAGGAGGTGGGTGTGACCAGCAAGGGGCTGAGGGATCTCTGTGCTAATACAACCAACTGTCCCATGTCCTGACTGCAGCAGTGGGGGACACACAGGTGTGATAAATCGCCCAGAATGACGTGTACTGTTCACAGTACACACCATCTGAATACAAGCTGTGGGTCGCACCAACGTCGATTCCCGGCTTTGGCAGTTACTGTGTTACGGAAGATGTGACAGGAGTACCTCTCTATCCCACTTTAATAAATTCCTATGAATCTACAGTTATTTCAAAATAATGTCTTTTAGCAGCAGAATGGCAGATAATCAGGAGTTTGTCAAGCTTGCCAAAATAGAGAACTGTGAATAAACCTGAATGTGTTTTAACTGTTCTGTTAATTATGTTTATAGGTTCTGTAGGCCACTTTCAAAATTTCTTTATTTTATAAAAACAATCTCCAAGGATAGATGGGATTTTTACGTCACATAGCCACGCACTCCTCAGAGAAAGGGTATCATAAATCCAAACTGTTACCATAAATTCTATGTGAAATTATTTACCTAACTTCAACAGATTCCTCACACTACCCCTGGGCTCTATGAGAAGGCGCCACCGTGGGGCTGTCAGTGGGTGCGTGGCAGTGTCCTCCCCAGCTGCCCCCTGGACCACGTGGCCAACTGAGGCAGGGACTGGCTCGGCCCCCACTCTGCCTCCCAGGCTGCCCGCTTCACCCGCCCTAGGCCACGGTGGGCTCGGGATCTCTTACCTGTTGAGGTCCCAGATTCTCAGGGGCGAGAAGTGACCACAACAAGCTGTCCCTGTCACAAAAGAGCTGCCAAACAAAAGGAGAACAGAGTTAGACGGGGCTTGTCAGACCCCACGGCGGAGCAGCAGTGCACACCCCTCGGGCTGAAGCTGCGGAGAGAACGACCCAGGCAGCCGCGGGAAGCCAGCCGGGAGCGAGTGCGGGCCGCCTGGGCAGAGGCAGCGGGGCCCCAGGGAGCTGCCCGCGCTGCTCAGACAGGGCTGGGTCTTCCCTGCCCATCATACAATCAGGCCTCAGACGGCAAACGTGAGCCCACAGAGCAAACCCGTGGGGCCCGGCCCCGCAAGGGCCGCCCGTGAACACGCCGTGGGGCAGGGGGCGATTCCCGTCACAGTGGGGGTGGCCAGGGACATTCATTCCTCAAGGCCTCAAGGCCTGGGTGAGTTGGGCACTGTGGCATAAGCACAGGGCAGGTGTCAACACACTGCGCTGCCACCAGGCCGGATAGGAAAGGTGAGTCAACGCTACCGCACGAGGGGTGGGGTATGCGGGGCCCGGGCAGGGGCCAAGGAGAGCCTGCTAGGGCACTGCCAAACACTGCCAAGAGGAGCCCAGAGGGAACGCACTACCGTATTTTCTAGAGTGTGTCTTAAACTCCTAAAAACTCGACGTAGTATGCGAAGTTTCTTTTTTTTGGTACTGGGGATCGAACCCATGACCTCGCACTTGCTAGGCAGGCATTTATGTCGCAAAGTTTCATTTCAAGGGGAGGCACCAGTGTCATGGGAGGCACTGGGCTGGCCACAGTGCTGGACTAGGACACATGAGCCTCTGAGCCTGGCCATGCCCTCGATTGAAGGTTTCGCAGGGGTGGGAGGGAAGCCTTCCAGAAACCCCGGTTTGGAAACACCCCTGGCAGGCAGGAAAGCTGCAAACAGGCCATTAGTGTGTCCAGTCCCTCCTCCTCACCAGGCGTGCAGGGACAGAGCCCATCCCGGCTCGGGGCTTCTGAGTGACACGACTGTTTGCCCCCCGCCTGCTCCCCCAGCACCTGGGCTCTCCCCGAAGCGTGGCGGTAGGAGGCAGAGTTCCACAGGGAGGGCACTGAAGAAGCCGGCATCTTGGGCTGCTGAGGGAGAAGCCGAGGACAGTCGCCGCCGCACTGTAGGGGAGACTGCAGGGGCAGTGTCCATGCATCAGCCCCAAGCCAACAGGCCACAGCAGTCACTCTTGGCTTTCTCTGACCCACAGGACTGCCAAGTCGCCACTCCCGCCATGCCCCAAGTAACTCCCAGCCAGGAAGCAGTCACTGGACACTGAAGAGCCAAGTTACAAAGCCGGGAGGTGTGACCCACACCTCCCTCCTGCCCGTCTTTTTCTCTCTAGGGTAATCCAGGAGTAACTGGAAAGCCCACTACCTTAGGCTGAAACATAACGACCTGGCTCTCCAGACGTCTGAGGAGTGGGGCCCAGGCGAGGCGCCAGCAGACCCACAGGCATCTCTGACGGAAGCCCAGAGCAGGCCTCTGACTGCCCATGGGCCCGGGGGCTGAGAGGAGGATGGAAGAGGACCCCGGAACTTTAACCCCGCCGCTCCCACGGCCCTGACCTCCAGGCAGGCAGGGTGGGGATGGGGACACAACACCCTTCCAGGGACTCCTGTCCCCTACCCGGTCCACCCAACCACCCAAAGGAGGCCCTCGCCTTCATAGCCTCCGAACAACTTTCTGAACTGCCTGGACACGAGGCCCCTAAACGCTCCTTTCCCAAAGCCGCTCTGTGAAGCAGGGAGGCAGAGGAGGAGGACAAGCAGCGTCTTCTTGGTGCGCAGGAGGACCAAGAGTTTCCTGAAAGTTAGGAAACCATCTGAGCGACGGCGAGGCGGACCTTGCGCCAAGTCCTGCTGGGGACACGCTCTGGGACTCTCACCCAGGCCGGGGGCTGCTCGGTCCGCACAGCTCAAACCATTCTACTACTCGCGGGCGTGCCTCGCTCCACCCGCTCCCCGGGGCCCCTGGGTGTCAGGACCAATGCGGCAAAGGCCGCTGCCCAGATGACGGGCGCGAGCCCAGCCAAGCGCGGCCTCCGGGGCACACTACAGACACGCGGAGCACGGGGAGGAGGGGCCCCCGGACACCCGCCAGGTGAGACCAAGGCACAGAGTGGGATAAGACAATGGTCCAGTCACAGTGCTGCGCGCAGGGACCCAAGGCCCCCACGTCCTGTCCCCTCCCCCAAGACTGCACCCAAAGTGAGCTGCGAGGGCTGCTGGCGGGGTGTGGCCCTCAGGCCGCCATGTGACGCCGCGCTCTGCGCTCCCTCCCTCTCCCCCGCTAGGCTGGGTCCCACACTGAACACGTCGTCGTGGAAGGTGCTCAAGAAGCAGCCACAGAACAACAAAACGAGAACACGGGGGTTCCTGTCACGACCCACCCCGGGGCTCTGATGGTGCCCCAGTGTCCAGCACGGCGCTGGCCCTGACGGCCTCAACACGAATCTGTGGAGCTGCACGGAAAGGCCCTCCCACGGCTGGACGTGTTGGTCCCTCGGCTTCAAGACTCAAACCTGAATTACACACAGCAGGTGCACCGTCAGAGAAGTGAGAAACCGCCCGGACACACAGCAGAAACTGCAAACACCATCTAAAAATTAATGTTAACACAGGCACACTGCTACAAACACATGCCCTCGCTCCTCAACCGGAGGGCTGAAAAGTCATTCTGACCCAAAAAACTTACTCCTTGTGGACCAGAAAGCCTTTACCAGACACGTTACAATTTCTCCTAATTTCGTCCCAAACTCTGCCCAAACCAAGCCCACCTGACTTTTCCCCTTGGGCCTAACCTGGGGAGGTCTGGCATCACAGAGACCATCACGAGGCCCGAGAAGTAGACACAGAAGCCTTCACGTCAGAAACGATACCCAGAACACTGGGGATTGAGGAGTAGAAGGCAGTAAGACACAGAAAGCAAGAGAGAGACACAAGCAGGAAAGTTAAAACTAGTGGGGCATGCTTGAGGCAGTTCTAGCCACACGGACACACCTTGAAACTGTCCTCTTAAGTGAAACAAATCGGACACATGCTTGCACCATCTTTCTGCTGTGAGAAACCGAAAGTGTAAAAAAGGACTGAAATGTGCCACAGATATTGTGAGACAGGAAGTCAATGTTCACGTGGGAAGGGGAGCGGGGGCGGGGGCAGGGATGAAGGGAAAAGAGAAAGGACGGGAAAGGAAAAAAACGGAAACAAAGTTTTTGTAAATAAGGAGAGAAGGCCACATGTGGTGGCCAAAGCCTAAAATCCCAGCACTCAGGAGGCTGAGGCGGGAGGATCATAGTGAGTTCAAGGTCAGCCTGCACTACATAGTAAGACCCTGCTTCAAACAAACAAACGAATGACAAACAAACAAATAATAATAAGGAGAGAAAGAGGGTTTGAAGGGAGGGTAGGGGAATGGGAAAAAAAAAGAATCAAGTTGGGTCGTGTACAGGTACAAATTCCCTATGATGAATGTGAGCATTATGCATACCTAAAATGTACCAATAAACTTAATTAAAATAGGGTCAGGGATTTAATGCAGTGGCGTAAGCACCTGCCTGGCAAGTATAAGGTCATGAATTCGATCCCTGGTACAAAAAAAAAAAAAAAAAAAAACAATTAAAATAATTAGTGGGCCATGGACAGACTGAAAAGTAGACAGAGTCTTTCTCACTGCTTCTGCATTAGCTTAGGCCCTCTTTTTTTTTTTTTTTTTTTTTTTTGAGACAGGGTCTCACTATGTAGTTCAGGCTGGCCTTGAACTTACTATGACCCAGGTTGGCCTCGGACTCTGGGTGATCCTCCTGGCTCAGCCTCCTGTGTGCTGGGATTACAGGTGTATGTCACCATGCCTGACTAGTTTAGGCCCCCTTAGTGACGCTGATACACCCAGCCCTCCAAATTCTGTCGGTTTTACCTCCATGCAGTCAACTAACCACCAGTCAAAAATACTTAGAAAACAACAATGCCACCTTTATTGAACATGGCTTCCTTTGCTCAATAGTACAGTGTGGCATCTATGTACACAGCAACCGCACACCACGGGAAGGCATGCAGAGCGGATCTGAAGCACACAGGCCACATACACACACTCTGTCTTTATTTTTATTTTTATTTTTTTGCCTTTTTGAGACAGGGTCTCACTATGCAGTTCAGGCTGGCCTTGAGCTCACTCTGCAGCCCAGGCTGGTCTCAAACTCGCAACGATCCTCCTGCCTCAGCCTCCCAAGTGCTGGGATTACAGGTGTGTGCCACCACGCCCAGCTCACTATGTCATTTTATACAAGAGGCTTGAGCATCTGCTGATTTTGGTATTGATGGGCATTATGGTCCTGGAAAAAACTTTTCACAGATCCTGCGGGATGACTGATTTACTGCGCACTCACTGTGCGTCAGATGCTGAGCCAGTGTTTCAAAGCATCACCCCACTACGTCCTCATAAGCCATGCAGTAGGTACCACTTCCCCTGTTTTACAAAGGAGGAGACAGCCTCAGCAAGGTCATACACAGTCCAGCTCATATAACCAGCGAATTATTAGGACGAGAACTGGCCCTGGTCAGTCTTGATTTCAGAGCCCCTTGCCCCCTAAGCGCTTATCTGGCCTACATGTCCAGTTCGTCGTGTTTGTGTCCTCAGCACCTAGTGCAGTATAATGCCTGACATAATCTGAAAACTCAGACACCTAGGGAATTAATGAACGAATGAAGCAACAAACGAACAAACGGCCCTACCTGGAAGAAGAAAGCAGCGCTGGCTCTGCAGCGGGAGCAGAGTGGCACGCTCAGCAGCTGTGCCCGTGGCTGGGCCAGGCTGACACACTGCGGCGAGGGGGACCCCCGGAGCCGTCACATCATTCATCCACATGCCCATCAAGTGTATTCAGTTCTCTTCAACCCGCATTGGCATTTTAATTACTGTTGGGTAAACTAATTTGTACAAATGAAGGCCAGGCTGCCTAATAGAATATGCAAGCTCTCTGACCTCTGACAGGCACTGACACGAGATACAAAGGCGGCCGAGGAAGGCTTTTTATCTGAGCCTTATTACTCTCTATTACTCCAATTAGTCAGGCTCCAGTGCTCCTAATTGGAGGAAAAATTGCAATTAAATCAATTTTTGATGGGCTGCAAGTGGGCTCCTGAACCGCCCTGCTTGTGAAACACTGATATTATAGCAACAAAGGTCACAGGCCTCATCGGCACCTGGGGGCCCCCCGATTTCCCTTGGCTCTCTCCTTAAATACCTCAAGGAAACCCCTGCCCTTCCATCAGCTCAGCCAGCAAGGGTGGGAAGGAGGGAGTCATCAGAACATGTCAGGTCTCATTGCTGCCACCGCCATCTGCTGACCTCCGCCACTGACATCATTACAGCAGTAAGTCTCGAGGCATGGACCAGTGCGAAGGTCACACAAACTGGCTCGTGGGGAGGGACAGCCAGGAGCAGCAGCTTCAGTGACAGCACTGTCAGGGAGGGGCCAGCGGAGTGGGGACAGGAGGTCAAAAGAAGTCAGGGGAGAGACAGGCAGGGACAGGTAAAAACGCAAGACACGGCACTGAGAGCTGCCAACAGGGGACCCCGGTCACCAGGTCACCTTGGCCACGTGCTTAGAAGGGTAAAGACAGACACAAATATCTTGTTCTCTCGACAGCAAACACCCCACCTTGTAGCTGAGGAAGCAGGACTGCCTCTTACGTCCCCTGGGGGGTTGGGAGTATGTTTGTAGGGACTCCTGTCCACAGCGGCACCTAGGAAGGAGAGTCGGAAGGCCTAAGACCTAAATGCAGTTTGACTCATGAACTAAAAATAGTAAGAGCAAGAGGCCTGTCCAAAGCTGGAATAAGTAAAGTTTATAGCAATTAGACAAGCAACTGACATACCATTCCCTCAAGGACAGGAAGCTGGCAGACATGTAACTTCAGAAACCTAGCCAGCTTCACAGACAACTGCGCCACAACCGGCCGCTCGGGAAGCGAGGGCAGATCTTGCTCGCCTGCAAGGGACCAAGCCCCAAAGCATGTGAGATAAATGGTGCCCCATCTGCCCTAAGGAATATCACACGGTGGAGGCCTGCTGTCACGTGCATGCCTATAATGGGAAGCCGAGGCAGGAGGATCACCGGGAGTTTGGGGCCAGCATGACCCTGTCTCAGAACAAAAAACAAACAAACATACAACAACAAAAGAGAGAAAAAAGGAAAAAGAGAGAGAGATAAGGTACAAACAGCATTTTATAACTTTTGTTGTTATTGCTGTTTTGAGATAGGGTCTCAAACCTGTGGTGCTCCTCCTGCCTCAGATTCCCAAGTGCTGGGACTACAGGTGTGCACCACCACACCTGACATAACTATTTTTGTAAAATATCCTATGCATAAAAAGTGGGAGAAAACACACTAAAATGCTGAAAGTGAATCCGTGGGATATAGAGTTGTAAGCAATTTTTTCTCCTGTTTAAAGTTTTATTTTCTACAACTTCCTATTTTTTACAGAGAAAAACACATTATTTACATTCTGCAAGAGAAAATGCAACGTGACTACACACTGCGCTGGTGACTGACACCAAGAGCAGGCAGGCCGGACAGTGAGCCGCCCGCCGGGGACGCGCCCCAGCTCAGAAGGGGCCCGCTCTGCCGCCGCCCCGGCCCACTCCTGACGCCCACAGCTCTGGGTGCGCCTGCGCACATCGTCGCACAGGCGGGCTTCCCCGGCCACGCCCTCCAAGGACAGACAGGCCTGGACCGAGTGGCGGAGCACCTCACTGCAGCTCCGACGGGCGGGCCTGAGGAGGGCCCAGGCCGGCAGCAGCCACGCGCGGACGGCCACGCTCCGTCTGAGCCGGCAGGAAGGGGCAGGAGCCCACGGCCCGGCCGGACACGAGGCGGCGGGGTAACGGCGGCCCTTCCCGGCCGGGCGGTGCGGAGCCCGCTTCCGGGAGAGGACCGCGTCAGGGAGTGGGAAACACACGCAGCCCAGCAGGGCCACCGTTCATTCCGTCTGCCAGCTGGTGGGAGGGAGTTTCCGAACCACCTTTTCCACTCACGTGGTCCGGAAATACAAGCAACTGCTACGCGGGCACCCGAAGGAAGAACCGGCGCCGGGTCCCAGGGCTTAGGGCACAGCACCCAGGACACACTTCCCGGGGGCTAGGCACCCAAGCCGGAGGCGTGGAGACGAGGTATGTATGGCCAAATCGTTAGACAGTGAAACTGGTCTACCTAAGAAGTCCATAGACTTAATTTTTAAGAAGGGAAAAGAATCACAATGACCCCCAGGGCTGGACGAGGGCCGCGTGCCGCTTGGAATGGCATGGTGGACAGCGGCACAGGTGTTGGTTCCGGGCTCTGCCACTTACGCACGTGTCACCCTGGCGAGTTACTTAACCCTGCTGTCAGGGTCTGGGTCTGGAGTTCCCTGAGGCCCACGTGGTCACAGGTGGGGCTGCCGCAGAGGCAGCTGGACGGGCGTGCGTGATGCCGGGCGTGAGGGGCACACACTGGTTTGACACTGCCCCAATCCCGGCAGCCTGGGTACAATATTAAGAACAGGCAGAGGCTTGTCTTCTCCTTCGCTCACTTCCTTTTGCCATCTTCTGCCACCCTGAACTGCTTCTCCTCTGCCGAGCCGCCCTGCCTGGGGGCCAGCCGATTCCGGCCTGCAGCCTCTACGGACTGTGAGCCAGAATAAACTTCTTTCCCCCCGCAACTGTGGGGGTCAGCTATTTTTGTCTCAGCAATGGGAAATGTCACTAAGACACTTGCTCAAGCCCAGTGCTACAACTGGAGTGTCCCCTAAAGGCTCACGCGTGGAAAGTTAATCACCACTGTGAGGTACTCAGAGGGCGGAGACGCAACCATAGTGTTTAGAGTTGGGGTCTCTTGTAGGTGATCAGGGTCACCAAGATGAAAGCCCCAGGACTAAGCGTGAGGCCAAGAGAGACCAAAGAGGACACAAAGACCCGCCCAACGTCTCCTGCCTCTGGCCACGTGCTGTCTTGCCCTCCTCAGGACTCTGCCCACAAGAAAGCCATCATCAGATGTGGCTCCTTGACTTTGGATCTCCAGAACCTGGAGCCCAAAGACACCTCTGTTCTCTATAAAGTTATATGGCCTCAGGTAATTCATTACAGTAATGAAAATGGACAAACACACCTCATTCTTTATCTGTAAAATAGAAATAATGATAGTACTTAGGCATAGGCTTGTAAAAATATTTGGGATAAGATGTTTAAGACAGCGTATGGCACACTGCAAACACCCAGAGATATCAGCTTTCACTATATATCAGTAATGACCAACTGAAAATGTAACCAAATATACACTTATAAAAGATTTTAAAACTGTAAAATACCTAAGAATAAATCTAACAAAAGACCAGGAAAAATGAACAAACAAACAAAACTCAGAGGCGATCCATAAGCAAAACATAAAACTCACCTGGGTGTGGGGGTGCACACCTGTAATCCCAGCAATTAGGAGGCTGAGGCAGGAGGATCGTTGCACATTTGAGGTTTAAAACCAGTCTGGGCTACAAAGTGAGTCAGGGCCAGCCTGAACTGCATAGCGAGACTCAGTCTCAAAAAGACAAAACCAAACAAACAAAAAAATGAAAAACAAACCAACCAACCATAAAACTTCACTGACAGATATAGAGTAGTTCACTGAAGAAATGTATCATGTTCCTGGATAGAAAGTCTCAAGATCATAAAGCAGTCAGCTTTCCTAATTCATCTATAAATTCAATACAGTACCATCTAAACAAGATTTTTTTTACTTATTCAATTGATTTTAAAAATAGCAGAAAGAAGAAATGTACAAGAGTAACCCAGAAGTATTTGAAATAGAATAATAATAAAGTTGTTCTACAGATCAAAACATGATGTAAAGCTGTAGTATGATATTCATACTGGATTAGTAGATAGATCAGTGGATCAGAAGAAAGAACCCAAAGCCATATCCATATATTTGTAGAGAATTATTAGATCCTAAATGCAACCTAAATTTAAAACAAGTGGGTAAAGAATGAGCCCATGAACAAATGATGCAGAGACTAATGGACACACATTTGGAAAAAATAAAATTAGAGCCTTACCACTTAGCAGACACTAATTTCAGATGGATCAAAAAGATAAACTTTTTTTGGTACCAGAAATCAAACACAACCTCACACTTGCTAGGCAGGCACTGTGCTGCTGAGCTATATCCTGGGCCCTCAAACATTTCTTTTTTTTAATTTTAAAGGGAGTAAAACAGAATAGTAAAATGAATAAAACGAAACAGTAACAGGACAGTAGGAAATCCAGAATGGTTACTATACTGCATATTAGTATCCTCTACATAGTTACCCAGACCACCGGCCCCAGGCCTGCCAAGTCCATCAAACAACATAAATCTCAGGTTGCTTCCCTACTTCGGTTATTACCATCTCAGCCTGCGTCCCGTCGGGCTGCTTACCGGTGTGGGTGGGGGCAGGGGCAGGGGGCCTCTGCTGACACACGGGGAGGCTGCGCGGCTTCCTCGCCACTTCTCCCCGGCCCTTAGGCCATCGTGGCCGGCACGTGGCGGGCCGGGACCGCATGCTTCCTGGCCACTTCTCCCTGGTGGCCAGCGACAGGGTTGATCTTAAGTAAGGTATTTACTACGGTTCATCTAAACCAACTAATTAGGCTGGGCTTAGGTCTGCCATCTTGTGTTTTTTTAAGATTTATTTTTAAACTTTTAATGTAAATAGTACTGTGTTTATTGCTGCAAATTCCATTCAGGCATTGCAGGTATACAGGAAAAGTGAGCTTATACATTCAGTATTAACCTTGTATTTTGAAATCTTGCTATAATACATATAATTAATTCCAGAAGGTGTTTTGTCTGCTTGTTTGGATTTTCAACAATCATGTCATCTGTACACAAAGACAGTTTTATGGATTCTTTTCTCATCATTATTCCTTTAATTCTATTTCCTTATTTCATTAGGTAGTACTAATGAATAAAGGGCATGTCCTTGCCTTGTTGCTGATGTCAGAATAAGACTGTAGGAAATTGGCGTAATTTCTTCCTTCTTTGCTTGAATTCATCAGAGAGCACATTTGGGCTGGATGCTTTGTGTTTTGAAGATTTTTTATTCAGCTGCCACAGTAGATGTGGGCCTGTTCCTAGTGTGTGCAGCCTTCCTCGGTATCTGTGGGGAGGTATTTTCACGAGCCTCTGTGGATTCCAAAATCTGTGATGATCAAGTTCCTTAGATAACATGACACAGTATTTGCATGTGACATGCAAATGCTTTAAATCATTCTAGATTATTTCTTATACATACATAATTTAATGTAAATATCATGTAAATGAGTAGCTGTTATACTGTTGGATGGTTTAGAACAGTGATGGTGAACCTTTTAGAGCTTTCGGTAACAGCTGGCTGGGGCACGTTTACCACAGGTTCACCACCACTGGTTGAGAGCATAATGACAAGAGGAAAAAGCCCATATATGTTCAATCCTGACACAATTAACTTTTTACATACTTCTGGTCCGTGGTGGTTTTAGCATTTGGAATTTGACATCTGAAACAAATTACTTTGTTGATCAAGTCTGTCTTTCATTCCTTTCATGGAAGTTGTCAAATCTGTATAGGTGTAAACAGTATTTCTGTGTTATGTAGAGAACTTGTAGTGGTGTCTGCCCTTTCATTTCTGATATAATGTCTGTCCACTATCTTTTTCTCCTATTTAAGCTCTTACTCAGGCTTATCTTTTTAAAGCACTGTTTTAAGCAACTTTTTAAAAGTTGAATCTGGCCTTGAACTCACTATGGAGCCCAGACTGGCCTTAAACTCACAGCAATCTTCCTGCCTCAGCCTCCTGAGTGCTGAGATTACAGGCATGTGCGACCACACCTGGCTGCTCTTTCATGGTGTTTAAGGCGAGAGGATGTGGAGAAAACTTTACCACACTGCTGGCATTCATATGGCTTCTCCCCAGTGTGCATCTTTTCATGTCTTTGAATGACACTCAAACATGTGAAGGCTTTACCACACTGTTTGCATTCATAAGGTTTTTGCCCACGGTGAGTTTGTGATGTCCTCTAAAAGTACTCCTGTGATCGAAGGCTTCACCACACTGGTCACATTCGCAGGGCTTTTCTCCAGGATGTGTTCTCTCATGCTCTTGAAGGCTGTGGAGGAGTCTAAAGTGTCTCCCACACTGTTTACACTTACGGGGCTTCTCCTCTGTATGATGTCGTTTATGCCGATGAAAGGAACTAGAAACACTGAAGGCTTTCCCACATTGTCTGCATTCCTAGGGCTCTTCTCTGGTGTGAATTCTTTCACATCTTTTTAATAAAGAGGGAAAATCAAAGCATCTCTCACATACCTTACACATAATAGGTTCACTCCCAGTGTGTGTTATCTTGTGTGCCATACGAAAGGCCTTCCCACAGTGTTTACAATCATAGGGCTTTTCTCCAGTATGACGCTTTTCACATATAGAAAGGTAATGTGAAGTACTAAATAACTTACCCCAGTGTTACAGTCATATAGCTTCTCCCCAGTATGAGTTCTCTGATGTATTCTAAATACACTAGCATACAGAAAGGCTTTCCCACATAGCTTACACTGAAAAGGCAACTTTCCAAGATGTGTTACTATGTGACTTTTAAAACCTGCAAACAAAGTCTTTCTTATACTGTTTACATTTATAGGGTTTTCCCTATTATAAGATTTTTCATGTCTTGTGAGTCAAAAAGAAAAATAAAAAGGCTTCCCACATACCTTACATTTATTTATTTATTTATTTTTATACCTTACATTTAAAACATCCATTTCCAGTGTGCTTTACCATGTGGCTTAGAATACTTGCATGAGAAAAGGACTTATCACATTGTTTACATACATAGAGCTTCTTTGCAGCATGAGATTGTCCACGTCTTT
Source organism: Dasyprocta punctata (assembly GCA_004363535.1). Taxonomy (NCBI): domain Eukaryota; kingdom Metazoa; phylum Chordata; class Mammalia; order Rodentia; family Dasyproctidae; genus Dasyprocta; species Dasyprocta punctata. The sequence goes on along the minus strand of RJWM01001601.1, from coordinate 94,071 downwards.
GAGTAGAACTGAGACAAGTTAAGGCTTCCCCACACATACTTTTATTATGCTTTCCAGTTCGAAGTGCTATGGGTTGCTGCACACATGTGAGAGAAATGAGGGACTTCCTATGTTTTTTGAATCCATACGCCTTTCCTGCATATTCCTCACTTTTGGATACTTTGTGTTCAGAGTGAGGTGTGATGTGCTTTAGATTTCTCAAAGCCCTTTTGTTCTTATCTTCGATGTTCTGATATTCCCATTTGTTTTCTACAGAAGCGAGGTTCTTGAGGATTTCCAGCATCACATCTCTGTAGAGTCTGGGAAGGATCCCACAAAGCCCACTCTTCCAGGGCGAAATTCACAGCCCCATCCTCATAGGACACAGGGTTCATCACCGGCTTCCAAGGTGCCCTGGCCCCTCCCAGGGAAGCGCAGTGCCTGAGTGTGACAAGGTGGCAGGGGTTGAGGCGCCGCCGCCAGGCCGGGCACAAGGAAGGAGTGGCAGCGGCTGGAGCTGAGGACCCCTCAAACATTTCTTAAAGCTACATGAAAAACCATAGAATTTACAGGAAAATAATTTTATAATCTCAGAAAGATATTAACACAAACACAAAACTCTGATACCATACAGGTAAAGACGATAGAATCAACATGCAAATAACAGCTTCTACATAACAAAAGACATCATAAGCAACAAGTTAAAGGCATTACTATGTACATATATAAAATAGTCAAGAGATTAATACTCAAGACTATATAACGAGAACTTACAAATCACAGGAGAAAAGTAGATATATGACAAAGTATGAATGACTAATTGATAGAAAATACATACAAGGAAACTGAGTGTGGTGACATACGCCTGCAATCTCAGCTGCTTAGTAGGCTGAGGTAGGAACACCGGAAGTTTAAGCCTAGCCTGGCTAACCCATCCAGACTCTGTCTCAAACTGGGGTGTGTATGTGTGTGTATTTGTGGTAGGGATGTAGACACCAAAATATGCCTGGCCAAAAATCACATGAGATAGTAGTGCCAAACCTATAGCAGTCAAAGAACTGCAAGTTAGAAAAACAGCAAAACTAACTACAAATACTTACACAGTATTTACTACATGCTTGGCTGTTTAAGGCACTTTCCATAGATTACTCCAATTTAACTTTCAAAACATTCCAACATATCTAATAATATTTTTCCAGGAGTGAAAATGGTATTGTGATTATATTTACAGAGCATTATTAGCTGGGCATGGTGGTGCACAGCTGTAATCCCTGTAAGCACTCAGGAGGCTAAAGCAGGAGGATCACTATGAGTTTGAGGCCAGCCTGGGCTACAAAGTGAGTTCAAGGCAGCCTGAACTTCATAGTGAGACCCTGTCTCAAAAAGACAAAAACAAAACAAATAATATGGAAAGGGAAAATACAAGGGAATAAGTTGGAAATGATTCTACTTCTGTGCATCTTAAGAATTCCCCCCCAAAAAGGCTTTTTTTGGTTTTTAAGTCACTATGAGGTATATACTATCAATGTTACTTTCTTTTACATGTGAGGAAATTGAATAAAGAGAGATTAAGTGATTCACCAAGGTCACACAGCTAGCAGGAGAGGGATTCATGATTTGATCTTAGGCAGTCAGGCTGCAGAGTCTGCCTCCTAATTATTATTCTATACCCACTCCCCAAATCAGATACATTTTTTGCCTATTACAGTGGCAAAATTTTTCAGTACAGGATATATTAGCCAGTACTGATGAGTATGAGAGAAAGGAGGAAATGGTATACACTGTGAGTAAATAATGTGATAAAATCCAGTTGGAGGGCAATTTGGCAGCACTTGGTTTCAAGGACACTTCCCCTTTGATCCATGTCCTAAGTATATTTCATAGAAAAATACCTGACCATATGCACAACTAGGTAGGTACACAGATGTTTCCCGAGGACTGTTTATAGTAGCAAAACTCTGGAAAACGCCTAAGCGCCCACCAGCAGAGCGGGGCACATGCATGTGACGCTGAACTAACGGCAACAGTTCAAAGCATGTGGTGGACCTACGTGTTCTGATGTGGAGGGATCTCTGAACCACATAGGGAGATTCAAGGTACAAAATAAACGCACGACATAGCCTAAGACAAAGCAAGAGCAGGTATTTGCATATGTGCATACTTACACGAAATTATATGGCAATGGCTGTTCGACTCACATGTAAAGATTTAGAGTGACCTACACCAGACCACCTACAAAAAAAAGGAATGGAAGAAAGGCCCAGGCAACTGACAGGGATTGCAGTCCTTGCATTTTAAATTGTTAAAGGATAGGAACAGAAGTGTGAGGATGGCAATAAAAATATTCATTTTGAAATTGCTTGAAGATGGGCTGCACATCAGTGGACACTGAATTAAATGCTCTTCTGAATATCACACACACTACGTGGTCTTTGGCTCTGTACTAGACCTCACAGGGACACCTCCTGTGGCCAGCTTCCAAGTAGCGATCTGGAAGCGGGGCCCTAGGGAACTCCAGGCTTGCTGCTGCTCTGACAGCTCTTCCCCAATCTCCCTTCTAACCACGCTCTTCGTGAAGATACTAGAAGTCTCTTCCAAGAGATGATCTGAACTCCCTGGTGAGCCCATCCTGAAGACAGATCTAGCTCATCCCACACCAGTGCCCCAGCACCTGACACTGGGCCTCAATGGTTGTTGCTGTGAAAGTCCATGCACACTGCCCACTCCTGACTGCATGACCTCCGTCATTCAGTGGCCGCATAACCATGGCCTTGCTGATCAATTGCTGGAGTCCCACAGTAACGCTCAGCATGCTCAGAAAAGGGAGCAGAGGATATGCTGACCTAAGGATTCACCACCAGCAGCAGCGACCGCGAACTAAATTCCTTCCATTAGCATGGGTGGATCAGGAGGAGAGGTGACGCTCACATTTTTCAACCCGGAGTGCTGTGGCAGCATTTCCCTCATGACTGAAGGCTACTGGGGAGTGGGGAGAGGCAATGAGACGAGAGGAAGCATCGCGGTTAGAGAGGCTGACAGGGCAGCTGGGTTTCCCTGCTGTGCACCATAAATTATACACAACAGAACCACAGAAGTAAGATCCAAGACAAGACCTCCATATCTGTGTCCGTAGTAGGACTCCTCAAGAACAGACAGCTTATTTGTAGAGGGGCACTATTTGTAAAATGCCGGCAGCAAACTCTGGTATGAAAATCGAACCAATACACATGTCGACTCCTTGGTCCCCAAAACCTTGCACTAGCCATGTTGACCAAGGCTTATGGGGGAAATAGAAAAATCATCAGACTAGAGACAGCAAGAGTGCTCCTTTTCTGCAAAAATGCCACTACGTGGCTTTTCAGGAAGGCCAAGGTCAGAGGAACTTGTTTATTTCCAGATTAGTTAGTAACCCCAGGAACTCTGACCTTGAACTTTGTTCTTCCCCAAGATTTTGTCCCTTCTTGACAAAATGGCACTAAGCAGGAAGCCCTCATCTTTCACCATGTTCTGGGAGGTAAACTATATTCTTGGAGGCCTAATGCTCCCTGTGACTTGCTAGTCGTTTTCCTGTGGAGGAGGCCTGGCCAGGTCAGGCCTGTGCCATCCTAAGAATCAGCAAATCCAGCCCTTTCTCCCGCCAACCTTAGGATGCATTTATGCCACTGCTCACTCATCCAATATTTTATGTCCACAGTGAGGTTCTTTCCTTTATGCCTTCCACGTTAGGAAGAAAGCAGGTTTTTTTTCTAAGGGCATCATCAGTAGCATGCAGTGGTAGAATTGCAAACTGGCCCACGAGCAATGAAGACAGGAGGAAGAAGTTAAAGCTATGGTGTGACTCAGCTACATTCACAAACACACTTTGGGACCAGATATCATAGAGAAATTTGGCCTTTATGAAAACAGTAGAAGCCAAGTATGGTGGCACAGGTTTGTAATCCCAGCTCTGGGAGGCTGAGGCACAAGGAACACAAGTTTGAGCCCAGTCTGAGCAACTTAGGCAGACCCTGCCCCAAAAATTAAAGGGGAGGAGGGCAGAGCTGTGTGTGGCTGGGGATGCAGCTCAGTGAGAAAGTCCTGGGTTTAACCCTCAGTACTGCAAAAGAAGAGGGGAGGGGAAGGGGAAAGAGAGAAACGGGGTGGGGGCCCCTGCTGTCCCGTCTGTCTCAGGTTCTCCCTCTGGACACGTGACTCCTGAGCTGTCTGCCATACTCCTGTATAGCTCTCCCTCCCTGGTCAGTTAACTGAATAAGAGGCACTCTACTGGCCCAAGGCGGGCCAGAGCCCCTGCCTGGGGCTTTGAAATCACACAGGCACTCTGCATGACTTAAACACTGAGTTTCCAAACATAGGAGTTCTCGGCAGCCTCACAGAACAAGCTGGTCAGCAGGGAGAACGGCAAGAGACAAGACCCAAGAAAAACAGAGAAGAGCACCGCGAGTACTAGGCTGGTGTCAGGGTCCAGTGTGTGACTTCTGGGGGGAAAGGATAAACTGTCCTGTGGATCTGGGACTTCTGTCTTCAAGTTCTTCCTTTGACTGAACTGCTTGTCTCTGGGATATTATAAGTAAAAGCCAGGGTTTTGTTCTTTTCTTTTCTGTTGTTGGCTTTTTTTTGAAACGGGGTTTTATTATGCAGTTCAGGCTGGTCTTGAGGTCACTATGTAGCTCAGGTTGGCCTTGAACTCTTCCTTTTTTTTTTATTTTAAAGGGAAAAAAATAAAATGAGATTTCAAAACACGATAATTAGGGGGTAACTGGTATATACATTGTATATTGCTATCTTCAAATCAGTTACTCAGAATACAAGACATCTGCATTTAATTGTCCAAACAATACTAGCACAAAACTTTCTCTTCAATGAGCTCAGAGAAATCAGTACTGTAAGTATCTTAACTATCACATATATACATGATAGTTAAGATATATATATAGCTTCTTTCAGCTTCTCACACTAGTAAGACAACATGATGTTTACACATGTGTGTCTAATTTATTTCACTTATGAATATGGTTGCAAGTTGCATCCATTTACCTATAAAAGTCTCAGAAGTCTTTTTTTTTATTACTTTATTTTTTTTAGTTTTTTCAGACAGGGTCTTGCTATACAGTCCAGGCTGGCCTCAAACTCAAGACAATCCTCCTGCCTCAGCCTCTTAAGTGCTGGGATTACAGGCATATGTCACAATGCCTGACCTAATTTTTTTCCTTTTTTTTTTTTAAAAAGACAGGGTCTCACTATGTAGTCCAGGCTGGACTCAAACTTGTGAATCTACTGCCTCAACTTTCCAAGTGCTGAGATTACAAGTATGCACCACCACACTCCACACTCGGCTAATTTCTTTTTTTTCTTTTTTCTTTTTTTTTTTTTTTTTCTTTTTGAGACAGGGTTTCGTGATGTAGTTCAGCCTGGCCTTGAACTCACTTTGTAGCCCAGTCTGGCCTAGAACTCATAGCAATTCTCCTGCCTCAGCCTCCCAAGTGCTGGGATTATAGGCATGCACCACCACACCTGGAAATTTTCTTTTTCTTAAGCAAAAAACAAAATCTACATGCACATCTACAACAGTCCCACCAACCCTCTCACTCTTTTTTAAATGAACCTGGTCATAGATCAGAAAGACAACTGAGGTTATAAATCAGAAATTAGGTATGAGGGAACCAAAGTCCATTCATAGAAAACCACGTTCTGTAGTATAAAAATAGTAAGTGATATCATACAGTACATAAAACTCATTACATCTATTTATACATAGATACATGTATCTATACACAGTGCTTTATAGTACATAAATAGGCACGTGTGTGTATCACACAGACACACCACACAGTCGAAGGTGACCACAGCAGCACCTGACCTCCAGGACGCTCCGAAGACCCAGCTCCTCCCCACAGGTGACCACTGCAGACGCTGCCACAGCTGCAGCCCTGCCTGCTCCTCCTCCAGCCCCTGCCGGGCCAGGCCGCCCCTTGCAGGCCTGTGCCTTCCAGCCTTCCCTTTCTCTCCCCGGAGCCTCACCTCCTCAGCCCTGCTCAGGCAACTGTCAACAGACCTCCCCTCCCGCTGCCAACCTGGAGGCACCAAATTTTACCTCCTAAGGTCCTTTGGTAGGCAAATAACAGCATATTTGATTTCTGGGAACGGTCTACCCCTCAATGTTTAATTTCTCCTCTTTGGAACATTGGAAAGAAAGCCAAACACATCCTGAGCCCCAGGGAAGCACTGGTGCCAGGGCAGGCCTGACTCAATGCCATGCCCACCATCAGTGCCCCCAGCCCTCCCTGAAAGCTGTAGGGCGCGGCCTTTGCCACCTGTCATCTGCTGCACATCTGTGTGTCCGCACCAGGACATCACAAGTTACAGCCTGTTAACGCACCAGTCCATCTCCCTGCCCAGCATCCTCCCCAGAGAAGATAAGGCCCCCTCGGCTGTCCAATCCCTGCTTCTCCACAGAAACGCAGGCGGGCAAGGCTTTGTGAACGGGTCTCCCAAAGCCGGGTCAGCTAGGCACGTGCCAGACAAGGCCTCTGATTTCTTTCCTGAGTACCCACTCCCCAGTCCCCACCCAGCCGACATGGGGGACACCGTGGAGGTTAGCATGTCCCGCCTTTGCTCCCCACGAACCAGTCCCAACCAGGGCCCGGAGGTGGCTGCTGGCCACTCATTCAGCCTGCCGCTGGCGACAGTCTGAGGCTGAAAGCTATGCTATGGCTCAACTCCCAGGTGCTGGCATTGGCACCCGGGAGGAGACAGAACACGGGCCCAGTCAGGGTCTTGGGAGAGGCGTGTGCTCTGCTGGGTTGTCCTGACCCTGCCACCCTTTGCTGAGAAGGCACAGGCAGCGCACATGCACACGCACACGCACACAGCCATGTGGCACTCCCGTGTGGGGGCAGGCGACACACAAGCTGCTGCGCACAGGCGTGTGCACTGCTCGGCATCCACTGACGCTGAGGAGCAGATGTGGTCCCGTGGGCACACGCGCGGCCACGGAGTGGACAGCTGTGCCCGTGCATCAGCCCAGGTGCTCAGCCCCTGCTCTCTCTCCTGCTTTGGCCTGTCTCTGTCCCTCCCCCCGCCCAGGCCAAATGCTTTCAGGCCACACAATGAGTGGAAGGAGGGGAAACACTTCTATTGAGGAAGGCGTTTTGTTGTTTCATCCTCAAGGGGGGCTGAGGTAGGAGAGGAGGGGGCCCCACAAAATTTCTAATAAGCAGTTTCTGTCCTCAAAGCTAAAATTATTTTCTTTAATTGCTTGGTGGGAACAGTTTATTGTGGGGGTCTCTGCCTTCCCCCTCCAAAGCCTAATTGACTTACTGAAGTTTAACAGGGGCTTTCACCTGGAGAGATTGCAATTATTCCCTTCATCCCACATTCGTACCTGGGCCCTCCCTACAGGAGGCCTTTGTTCCCCCTAAATACAGCAGTGACATAAATGTCCTCAGCGGCAGGGGAACACAGGGAAGTGGTAATTTTCAGCCCAACGCAATTAGCTGAGAGCTTTTCAGCCTTCCCAGTGAATGGTGGGGAGACTGTGGCATGTGGGAACAGTGACCAAGCTGCTCTGTGCAAGCCAAACAAAAGAGGGCTCTGAATTGGCGCTGTGGTGAGCCAGACCAGGCCAGTGGGGCAGCTGGGACAGGCCTGGTGGAGGAGGGACGGTGCTGCCGCCCATTACCTGCACGGCTTTGTCTCTGAGTTGGAGGTGGAGATACTTGGGCCGGTCCAGCGGTACACAGCACAACAGCTTGTAGTATGCACCCAAGAACAGGGAAGGATGGGGAGGAGGCCAGGTCACGACGCGAGGAGGGAGATGGCTGGAAGGCAGCTGGCCGCAGTGCCGTCTCTGCTTGGCTTTCCCCGGCACATCTGGGGCTGGAGCTCATGTCATGTTCAGGCCCCAGGGTCAGGGAACTTTGGGAAGAATGCTGGGAGTACAAAGCAGGAGAAACTGGGCCCTCTGCTGAGCAGTGGTGACCAGGCCAGGGAGGGGCAGAGAAGATCACAGGCTCTTCTGAGCCACATTATGCAAGGACTGGCAAGTGGGCCCAGTGGAGCAGTTCTACAGACCCAGCAGCACACAGGCCTGTGGCCCCTCACACCCAGCCTGGAGGTACCTGACATCAGACTCAGAGCACAGAGGCATTTCTCTTTGAAAAATGCAAACAGGAGCTGTGATGGGCGAGAGAATGAGGACTTGAACTAAGGGCCAGGTGAAGACGCCCAGAGCCCCAGCCGGGCCGCTGATGACAGGCAGAACGAGGGCACACCGGCAGGGCTCGGAGCTGCGTCGGCTCACACGCCCGTGCTGCCTGACTTGGGGCAAGCCCGTTTCTTGTCTGTAAAACTGAAACCAGGACCACTATGATAATGTTTTCCAACTTAAAAAAAAACCACATTTATGAATTAGCATCTAGTAGGTCTTATAACAGAGCTTCTCTGACAGAGCAAAGGGTGGCGGCTACTGGGGCCAACACTGCCCCTGTGACCTCCAACCTTCTTGCCTCTGACACAGACCCATCTGGAGACCCTAGAAGCAGATATTCTCTAAAGCTGCTCTAATACCAGTATGATGCAGCAGCACCCAAGACTAACAGAAGGAGCCAAACTGAGTGCCCACAACACAAGCTACTGTCCCACACCCCGCCGCCTAGGCTGGCCTCCACTTACACCAACAGAGATGTGATGGGGTCTGCTTGTCACCAAAAACTTCCCCACACACCATGGAATTTCTGAGAGCCTAGGTGAGCTCTACTCAGGGGCAGCTGTGGCCAGAAGCAGGTGGAGCAATTTGGCACATGGTTTGTAGGTGGTGGTCAGGTCAAACCTTTCGCCTGTTTACCCAACATAAAAAAAGCCCTTGTCATGAAAATGACTACTCCATGACATTCCTGCCCCAGCCCAGCCTAGCCCCTTCCATGTGGGGTTCTCTATAAAGGATCTGCAGAGTAAAGAGTGGCCAGGCCCAACAGCCACAGCTCAGAGATGTGAAACCAGACCTTGCCTTCACATCTCTATCACTCTTACAGCAGCCTCTTCCCTCCTGGAGCCAGCCCAGTCCAGTACTCTGCAGGGGACAAGCGGGCCAGCAGGCTGCCTAGGGCACCAGCTGGGCTCCCTGGTCACATCTGGCCTGGACTCTTTATTCTTCACACTGCCCTGATGAGCCTTAGGCCCTCACTGGTCACTCTGAGATCGGGTCTCACATCTCTCAGGTGGGCCTCCTTACCTATGAATGGAGGAGATCCCATGAGTACGAAGTATTTGGCATGATGCTTGGCATTTAGCGGGCACTCTGTAAGTGCTGCCCACTGTCATCATCATCATCATCACTGGCCAGGCAACAATGTATCGCTTTGGGCTCCTGATCAAGGAAAAGGCCTAATAAAGGAAACTTGTACTTCTCTCTTGAAGCAGCAAGAATTAGGGTAAGAAGTGAGACCCTGAGTTCCCGGTCTCTGTTCTCTGGATGACTTTAGAAAGTCCCTGGCAATGCTGATGACAGACAGGACCAATTTAACCTGGCCAGGCCTCAGGATATCCTCAGCCAAGTGGGGGCCCTAAGGGGCACACTGGAGGAATCTCAGCCCCTGCAGCTGCCCACAGCCCCGAGCTGCCTCCTGCCCACTGCCTACCAGCGGCCTGCTGGCTGGAATGCAGGGCCCCCGTGCCAGGAAGCCCCGGCCAGGGAGGAGGCTGTGAGGCACAGGTGGTTCTCTGAGGGGATCCTTGGGCTCCAGAAAGCATTCCCCCGCACAGGCACAACAAAGCTGAGCCTTGTTGCTGGTCAAGGTGCCTTTGCTTGTTTGGGCTGAGGCCCAGATGGTGAGGTAGCCCAGGCAGGCCACGGACACACAGTCAGACAGGACAGCAGCCACCCTTTTGGAACCAGCTCCCTTCTTCCCTGGGTTTCTCACTTTGTCCAAAATGCAACCTCAAGGAGGCTAGGGAAAGTACTTTTCACTACCCAGCAAATAAAGCCACGAGGAGAGAGAGGCAGATGAAAGGTTTGGGGGTTTTAAATTTTGGTTTTGGAGTATTTAGTTTGCTTGAAGAAATAATAAAAGGAAGTTGTTTCTGTAATCTAATTAATTTCAAACCCAGGACTCAGATTGTAAACAGCTGGCAGTGATCTCACAGCACCTGATACCCTCTGGAGATTCAAAGTCGCAGAGGAGCCAGAGCTGGTCCCACGAAGTGTAAAGAGAAGCTCTGCGTCTGCCAGCAGGCTCGGGGACGATGGTCAGGGTTAGGGAGCACACCTTCGGCCTGTCCCAGCCCAGCACTCCAGGACTTCAAGCTCCCCAAAGCCACACGGACTTAGGCGGCACTGCTAGGCCCAGATGTGCATGGCTTTCCAAATGGAGACTTGATACCTGAGGCTACGGGAGCCCACTTATCCCAGCAGAATCACGGCCCTGGCCTCGCTGGGGAGTTCCACAGGGAGGAGGAGACTCCAACAAGGACCTTGGCTTGTTCCCCTCACCATTTCTGCTTCTGTCAGCTCCTTTTCACCAGGGCCAGTACAACTGGCTTAAGCAGCTCACACGTTTCTGAAAACAATGCTCCCTGCACACTACCTCCAGTAGGACGAGAACTCACAGGGAAGGCACAAGGAAGAGATGGACAAAAATAACATAGAAGTAAGTTAAAGAGTTTCTGGGAGTGCCTCCTTGCCAAGAACACAGCAAGTGTATTCCTAGCCCTTCCTCTACACTCCAGGGCAAAGGACACAATGGAACCCACACACAGCCACGCACACCCTTTCTTCAAGGTGATCTTCTGGAGGGGACTCTGACCCACAAGCAGTGCCACCAACAAAGTGATGGAGGAGGTGGGGCTTGTCTCAGGAGAAGCTGTTCCAGCTCGTGGGGAGGGAAAGCCCCAGCAACCGCCTGTGGCCTGTCGCACTCACAGGTGAAAGACATGCGCACACAGGGCTGGGAGGAGGAGGGACAGGACCTGTGCCCCTGCTCAGCTAACTCTCATGAGATACTAACTGCTTCTTCTGATCACCACTTCTCCTCTGCTTTGGGGAAATAAAATGTGCGCAGCGGACTCCTTTCCCGTGTCATGAAAGGAATGGGAAACGAGAGGAAGGCAGGGAGACAGAAATGAGCTGCCTGTGCTAGCGCCCCATGAGCTCTTAAATTCCAGGCTCACCAGGCTACGGGGAAGCTCCTGTCCACTGAAGGGCTTCCGTCTCTGTGAGGGTTGAGGTCTACCACCCCACAGGTAAATACCCTGTGTGGGCAAAGTCCCCAGCCAGGTGTGGTGACACAACCTGTAATGCCAGCACTCAAGAGGCCCAGGTAAGAGGAGTGCAAGTTCGCCGTCAGCCTGGACTACACAGTAGGAGCCTGTCTTGAAAAACTGAAACAAATAAATAAAGTCTCTGAAGCTAAGGGAGGCTGAACCAAGTACAGACTTGTAGTAAAAGCAAAGGATGGTTTGAGTGGAAAGAGCAAAAACTCTGGGGCTTTGATGAAGTCACAGCAAACACTGATACAAAACCGCCGGGATTTTGTACCTCTGTTCATGGAGACAAGCGCTCACGACACCTTTTCTCAGCATTCCTGAGAACACTGTATACGAGATCATCTAAATGACTAAACACAACTTCAACTGCTTTGAGCAAGCACCCTGGATCAGAGTTTTTTGGGGGACTGATTTTATTTAGGATATGAGTTTTGCAGCAACTGCAGCAGGAAAAAGAGAAATTAGCACTATAAACCCAGACTCATCATCTGAGTCAGATAATCTTACATGGACAACTCAGACAGCCTCCATCTAGAAGAAAGGAAGCCAATATACACCCAAACAGGCCCGGGGAAGGCCACCTCCCCCAGCCCTTCCTTGACCCATGCTGCAGAACCATGGTTTTATAAGACCACTGCACTGTGTCTGCACACCACAACATGGCCTATTAATACAGAAGATAAAACAGTCAGATATGCAGCGGGGGCAGCTATTGCACTTGCCTACTATGTGTATAGCCTTGGGCTCTATTCCCAGCACCACAAAAGGTGGGGGTTAGGTATCAGGTCTCCCAAGTAGTCAGGTTTTCTGGCCAACATTGTCCCTATCATGTCAAACTCTTCAATCTTGGTTTCAGAAGTGAGATTCGGTCAGGAATGTTAGTACACACCTGTAATCCCAGCACTCTGGGAAGCTAAGGTAGAAAGTCTCCAAGTTCGAATGCTGCCTAGGCAACTTAGAGAGATTCCATCCCAAAATTAAAAAATAAAAAGTGGTGGGGATGTAGCTCAGTGCAAAAGGTCCTGGGTTTAATCCCCAGTCCAACACACACACACACACACACACACACACACACACACACGATACCCAAGCCTCATTAGCATTCTTACCACCCCCTTTTTACTGCCAACCAGTGAGACTTCTAAGACTGGTCCATCTCTCTCTCCTCTACCTTGCTCCAGCTATGGTTCAAACCCCAACTGTTCTGCAAAGTTACGAAAAGCAATTCCTGTTTCTTTCTCTATCCTGAATACAATTATACTTTTAAAAGGAAAAAAAAAAAAAAAAAAAACAACACCCTGGGGAATCCCCAAAGAGGCCCACTATACTCGTCCTCTCATAATGAAGCTTAATAATGAAATGCCCTGCACTCTAATTGGTAAGAAATGCTTGTTTTCTCCAGCTGAACGCCCCCCCACAGATACATCTAATTTGTTTCCATGCTTGCTTCTCTCCTCATGGAGTTCGCATTTACAGGTGAGACGTCTGTGCGGCCCCGCGGCCGGCTCCCACAGAACGGCCCAGCGGGAGTGAGAGTGCTTGCTCCAACCCTGGAGCCCCGGCCGGCCATTCCTAACACCACTGCCCGTTACCACGTCCACACGCGCAGTCTCTGCCGGGCTGTCTGCACGACAGAAGAGAAGGGAAGGGAGAAACAGCACTTGGAAAAATTAAGGAAAAAGGAACAGTGGAAGGAAAGAAGGAGAGGGTGGGTGTTACTGGGAATGTGTAGCCCTTAATGAAAGAAGTGTCCTCTGAGACAGTGACCTAAAGCAGGCGCTGCCTCTCGGTGCCCCTGGGAGACACGAGTACCTCAAAGGCTTCTGAGCTCAAGCTTCTCCCCCTCGCTGGGTCTGGCAGCAAGGCCAGCATCAGTGCCCGGGACAGTCCGAGAAGCGCCAACAGCCGCACAGAGGGGCCACTGTGCTCAGCGAACCCTCAGGACACCTTCCAGGGCCATCTCTGCCTTCTGACCTGCATGGAAAGGGAAGATATTTTCCTGTTCTGAAACCCTGCTCCTCAGAGGAAGGTCTCCACAACAGCCCCCAGAAGCATGGGAGGCCGCAGTGGGAGGCCAGGTCCCAGTCACCGACTCCGTGATGCCCAAGGCTTGGAGGTTTCACTCTCCTCAGAAGCAGAATGCCACACCTGGGCTGAGGTCCCTAAAGTATCCCTGCCAAGTCACACATCTGTACCTTCTCTCCTAGCAAGCCTCAGGGCTCACACAGGCACGGACCCAGTTGCCAGCTCCCTACGCGAAAATCAAGACATTCCACTCAGCAGGTCCCAGCAGGGCTACCCGTCATTGCACCCAGCTCTGCCCCCGAGGAAACTGCCTTCCACTCAGCACCCATTCTCCAGGGACTCTGCCCCCCAGTACTTCCCACTTCCCGCAGCTCCCGGGCCACGCAGTCTTTCTGCTGCAGGGCCCGCTGGCTGCCACCCCTCATGACCGCCTCAGCCTCCAGTGCTGACTCGAGCTCTCCCCATCCCCTCCTGCTTGCTCCCGCCTCCCTGAACCCTGCAAACAAGGCCCTGCCCTGGCTCCCTGAGGCTCGCAATCTGTGCTCCTGCCAGACTCGGTCACAAGGGGGGTTTAACTCGCTTCAAGCTGGCAGCCTACAGGGCAGAACTAACCGCCCCTCTGGGGTGGGATGGTGCCAAGCAGCGTGTGCTGGACCATCCCAAGGTGCTCTTGTTTTCTAGGCACCCACGGGGGTCTGCGACAGACACAGGGACAAGGGAGCCCTCTGCCAGCCAGAGTTGGCATCCTGTCCTGCCTCTCAAATCTGCCACCAGCCTCTAGGGCTGCAGACCCTCCAAGAAGAAGAGGCCCTGTAAGACAAAGACCTGAGGCCCCCCAGCTGGCCTCCCAGGCTAACACAGGCCCGCATTAAAATCAACACTCCGTGAACACACAAAACTGACAGGACAGAGGGGGAGCACACATGGGGTACAAAGATCAGGCTCTCAGGAGACGCGGGCTGCTGGTCTCCCATGTTAGCTCCAAGTGACTAAGCTCAGGGTGGGAAATAACGCCACTGCGGCGGCCAGAGGGCCCGCCTGGGCCCCAGGTCGGTAGTCTTTCACAGAAGATGCCGTGCCTGGAAAAAAAACTGCAAGCATTGTATTGGGACCATTAGCACACAAGCCTCTGCACATTCCTCCGAGGAGCAAGAGCACATCAGTCCCTAACCCCTGCTCTGTCCCCCAGCGACCTCACGCACAGGCCAGGGGCACACTGCACATGCCACCTGGTCCTTCCCCCAGGGCCCCCAGCCCTGTGAGCGGTGGGAAGGGGCCCGCCAAACACCCTGGCTTCATTGTGCCCCAGAAAGAGGGGACTAATTACTTGCCTACACTCTGGAGCATCCAGGGAAAAAACAGAGGCCAGTGGAGTAGAGAGGGTGGGAAATTTGGGTCGGGGGAGAAAGCCACAGGATACATTTCAAAGTTTCTCTAACAATTTGGAGGTGGGGCAAGAAAGCCCGCTCCCGATGTGAAATCATACAGAGGTCAGGGCTGGGGCTCCAACCCTTGTGAGAAAGTGGTGAATCGGGACGGTTTATCAAACGATCATTTTTTTTTTCTTTTGAAACCAGGAGGCAGCAGCTTGGACAATTCTGCAGATGTGCTTGATGAGTTAGGGACAAAAATGGCCCTTCTCTGCACCCCCGCCTCTCCTCCCTCTCTAAGGGCTCCCATCGGGGGTTGCTTCTCCCTCCACTGCCTCTCGGGCCCTCCCCTCCCTTCTTCAGTGGTCAGCTGAGACCCCCACCCACTGCTTGCTATTGTACTCTTGGCCTTTGGACATACTGACAGGGGCCTTTATGAGACCCCAATCAAGACCCCCATGTCACAGGTACCTAGTAGAGACACCAGACCTTTTCAAACAAGGGGCAACAAGGAAAATCGGCTGGCCCATTGTCTCTGCTCTGTGCTAAGTGAGATGAAAGGGGCCCACAGCCCCCTCCTCACAGCCTGCCTGCCAATCACCTCTAGTTATTAAGGTCACAATGTGTAAATTCTTTTGACCTGCATCTAATCAAAGATTCACCGGCCCTTTCAAACCCGAATGGGGAGGAGGAGAGAGATTCCCTCCCATAAACCCAGCAAACTCTCCCTCAATAAAATTTCTCTCTCTGATTCCTTCTTTGCTTCCCATCTCCACCCCCTCGCTTCTCCTTACTCCGCCCTCCTCACCACTAGCTTCAAACACAAGTGACAAGCCCCGTGGAATGACTACCCAAAGGGATCTGAGGAGGACTAGAAAGTTTTTATTCAGGTTGCTCTTTACAGAAAAGGTTTTCAGACAGGCATAGTTGCCCAAGCAAGCCCAGAACCCGGACAGCCCATGGCTTGGATGCTAAATCTCTTCAATGGCAGTAGGCTCAGTAGTTCCTTCCTTGCTCCAAACTAGCCAGCCCGCCTTGCTTGTCCTAGACGGCGTCCATGGAGGAAACCTCTAGGATTCACAATACTTTCTCACACATCACTTGACATCTCCAGCTCCGCTGCTGACCCTTCAAAACTGCTCTGAGACTGACTGGCTGGCTTTGTGGGTTGAGGGGGGGAAAATACCAAGCTCGAAGTAGCCAACCCTCTAGGAAAAAGAAAACCCACAGAGTAGAACAACAGTTAACGGAGTAAGAGCCAGAGGGAAGAACTTGAGAAAGAGCAATACGTAATTACAGTTCGAAAACAAAATGCTAAAATCACTCAAGGAAAATGAAACGCTTGCAAATCTCCAGCATCTGTATCAGAGCTCTGCATTTCTACCTATCTATGGTGTCTATCAGAGTAGGGAAGAGGCATCGCCAGCAAGGCAGTGGCCAACTCGATCACGTAAGCGGCCCGAAAACGCCCATGCCTCCCATCTGCCCTGCAGGCACACTACTCTTCCCCGCCACCTTGTCCTCACTGCTCTCTGGTTGCTCCACTTGCCTCTTTTGATTTTCTTCGTGCCGTTGTCATTATTTCACTCTGCATTTTCCTTTGGTGCTAATCCCTCAGTTACTGCCGCATTGTCTCCACACTGAGATCTTCCATATCTTGACCGCATGACTGAGACCCAAACTGCCATTTTTGGCGATCTCTGGCCATTGCCACTTCACATAAATCAGAACTGAGTTTGCCCAAACCAGGGCTCCATCAGTCCCCAGGCTCACAGAGTTCTTCTCTGGATCTTTTCCTCCCTCTGTGTAATCAGGACTGCCTACTGATTGGTATCCTCTGGAATCCAGGGCTGTCTTCCCACTGCCCTGGGGGGCCAGCCCTCCCTCAGTGCTGGGAAAGAGGACTCCTGAAAAAGGCTCCCAACAGCCTCAGTCTCCCCCCTCCAAAGAGTCCTACACACTCCCCACCACATCAATCATTCAACTGCTTCAGTCTGGTCAGAAACTGTCCATGGTCCCTATTTTCCAGGCTAAAGTCAAACTTAGCTCTTCAAAGCCGTCTAAAGCCAGGTCCCAGACTTTCCCTCTAGGCAGCCAAACTGCCTACTCTGAACCTACTTGGATCTTTGTCATCCCTTTTGATGACTTTGCTCATGCCAGTCCCCTCGCCTGTATTTTCATCCTGCAATGGAAACGGGCATGTCATACAAGTCTGACTTCTAACTCATGTCACCCACGAAGCTCCCCTGACTTAGCAAGTCTACTGTTTTTCTCCAATTTCCTGCCAATAACCCATAGCCAATGGCTCTCACGCTGTGTTTCCACCAAATACAGCACATTGTAGTTGAGTACGTCGCGCTCCCTCGACTGTGCTTCGAGCTCCTAAAAACTACCTCTCGGGCTTCCGGCACCCAACGTGGCCTCATGCACGGCAGCACCCAGTACATCTCCAAGAAGGTGCCAAGACGGATGCACGGAAAAGAAAAGCACTTAGTGCTCTACCCCTGGGCTAAACCCCAGCTAGGCTTTGTTCTGTGTTATTTTCTGTTTTGTTTTGCAGTATAGAACTGGGGACTGAAAGGCTTCCACACTAAGTTACATCCCCAGCCCTTTTAAAAATGTTTATTTTTCCATTTTCCCCCTTTTCTTTTCTTTTTCTCTTTTTTGTTCTCTGAGACAGGGTCTCACTACATAGTTCCTAAGAGGCTAAGATGATTTCTAGCTCCCGTTGGTGTGTGGCACAGCTCCAGGACCAGTTCAAGGCACAGGGGTCTGGTGCAGCACTTCCTGGGCCTGAGACCAGTGGCCCAGTCTCCCCCTTGCTATGAAGTTCAGACTGGCCTTGAACTCAGCTAGCCTCAAATTCCTGCCTCAGCCCTACTACACCCAACTGTTTGTGCTGTTCGAGACATGGTCTCACACAAATAGTTAGACTGGCCTTGAAGTATATAACCCAGGCTGGCCTTGAACTCACATTGATCTTCCTGCCTCAGCCTCTCAAGTGCTGCAATTACAGGCATACTTACATTTTTATTTTGAGACAGGATCTCACTAAGTCAGTAAATTATCCAGACTGGCCTTCAACTTGCTATCTTCCTGCCTCAGCCTCCTAGGTAGCTAAGATTATAGGCATGGACCATGACTTCTAGCTCGTCTTGTTTTAATTCCAGTTTTTACTTATTGCTTTCCCCAAAAGTGGTCTCACGCACAAAATATGTTTAATGGTGCATAAGTAACAGTAAAGAAGGATCTTCTGGGAGTTATGAAAATATTCTATGAGTTGGGGATTTGGCACATGCTTGTAATCCCAGCACTCTGGGAGAATGAGGCAGAAGCATCTTACATTTGAGCCCTGCCTGGGCAATTCAGCGATTTAGCCACATCTCTATCTATCTATCTGTAATTTTTTAAAGAGGTCAGTGATATATGCAGCTCAAAATCCCTGGGTTCAGTCCCCAGTACTGAAAAAAAAAATCCTACAACTGAACTGTGCGATAGCTGCACAACTCTAAATTTGCAAAAAGACAAGCAACTGTGCAGTGAAACTATACATTCAAAATGGGTGTGCTTTACAGTATATAAGTTATTCTTCAATAAGTAAAGCTCTTTAAAAATGTAAATATAGATTTGTGTATTTTTTAAAGCAGTGACAAAGTTTATTTGAAAAAGTAAAAGTAAAGAGTGAAGAAGCTGGGCAAGGTGGTGCATGCCTTTAATCCCAGCACTCGGGAGGCTCAGGTAGGAGGAGCGTTGTGAGTTCGAGGCCAGCTTGGGCTACAACGCGAGTGCAAGGCCGGCCTGAGCTACATAGTGCGACCCCGTCTCAAAAAACTAGGGCTGGGAGTTTGGCTCAGTGGCTTAAGTGCCTACCTGGCAGGCTTGAGGTTGTGAGTTTGATCCCCGATATCACAAAAAAATAAATAAATAAAGAGTGAGGGAGAAACTGACTCTGTAGAATGAGCTTGGAAAAATCATAATAAAAGTACACCCTTGGAAGATACAGGGGGAGGGCTTCGGTGAGGAAAGCCACAATAGCCAGATCCATGTATCGTTAAATAACTATGTAAGGAAAAAAATGAAGTTGCCTGATATGGAAATAGATATTTAAATGTAATCTATATTCTTTCTAATTAAAAAATAGGATCATTATAAAATTTTTTAAATGTCTTTTTTTTTTTTTTGTGGCACCGAGGATCAAGCTCACAACCTCGCGCCTGCCTGACAGGCACATAAGCCGCTGAGTCAAACTCCTGGCCCTGGTTTTTTTTTTGAGGCAGGGTCGCACTGTGTAGCTCAGGCCCATTTTGCACTCACGTTGTAGCCCAAGCCGGGCCTCGAACTCACAACGCTCCTCCTACCTCAGCCTCCCGAGTGCTGGGATTAAAGGTGTGTGCCACCATGCCCGGCTTTAAATGTCTTTTTTAAAAGAAAGTAAATATCAACAGAAATCTACCACATAAGAATTAACCATGAGGAGATAGTCAAAGAAAATTTTGTACTATTTTGTGATTCTTTTTTTCATTCTACAATCTGGTATGACATCTTCTGGGTCCAAAAATATGCATCTATATCATCCTCTTAATGGTTACATAGCATTCTGTTAAGTGAATGTACTACTAGAAAATATACTATTAAACCAAACTCTTATTAAAGAACATTGATGAATCCTGATGGAAATTTTACACATATATCTTACATCCTTGTCTGGGTAATTTATCGTCCTTAGGATAAATTCCTAGAAATGGAATTTACATGTTAAAGTTTTTCATGTTTCTATTTTGAGACTCAGTGCCAACCTAATACAATTTTAGAACTCACATTCTTGGATCCATCCTTACCAGTCTGTAAAGAAGGACTTTCCTGGCCACAGATCTTTTTTTTTTTTTTTTTTTTGTCTTTTTGACCCAGAGTTTCACTACGCAGTCCACGCTGGCCTTGAATTCACTTTGCAGCCCAGGTTGGCCTCAAACCTACAGCGATCCTATTGCCTTAATCTCCAAGTGCTAAGATTACAGGCATGCACCACCATGCCCGGTAGGCCACAGATTTGTAACAAGTAGAAGACTCCTTTGACTAATATGGGTTCTTTTCCTATTAATTTTTTTTAAATTATCAACTACAGTTCACCCAGGGTACTGGTAAGGGTCAAATCAACAGGGAAAGCGGAACACTTCAGATGCATTAACTCAAGTATTCCGTCCTCTTTGCCAAAAGTTACAAAACCCACCCTCCAACCAGGCTGACCCTGGTGAGTTGCCAGAGGATCCTACTCAGTCACCCACTGGCCTCCTCCCAGGTAGGGACAGAGATAAGAGACCCACAGTTGGCCAGGTCAGCTACTGCTGCAGCTGTAACAAGGCAGAAAACAGCAGGAGAAAGACAAATACTCTGCAGGAGCACAATGCTCAGGAAAAGAGATGGGGTCACTGCTCTGCGCCCCAGAGGCCATGGTCAGCAAGCCTCATAGGAGGAGCTTGTCCCCATGATGGCCAATTAAATCTGGACAGAATCCTACCGGGGCACTATGCTTTTGGAACTACAGAGCTGTGTCCAGGCATCACAGGCCTGACTGGGGCAAGACCTAGCCTAGTTTCTCTTTTAAAATTCCTTAATGTGGCTGAGAGCACTAGAGTATCTGCCTGGCATGCACAGGGCCCTGAGTTTCATCCCTAGGATTGGAAAAAAAAAAAAAAATCCATGGAGAGAAGGACAGACACAGCAGCCACAGGCAGAAAGGTGTACCTTCTCTGACACATTTCAGCCTTTCCTTCAGCCAATGCACATAATGTGCAATGAAGCTCCACACAATGGAGGCACAGAAGACTTCTGCATACTTAGTGGTCACTGCTGCTAGGCATGGATATGCTGGAAAAGCTCTCCTCCCCATAGCCTTCTGGTTTCTCCTCATGTTTCCCCATCTAGCTCAGCAGCTACAGGCAGTCTGAAGCTTCTCACCTGATCTCGTACTATGCCAGCACAAGGAAGGAGGCAGCAAGCCCTGCCGATATTTACCTCTGCCATCATCAAAGCATCCAGGGGCAACGACAGACATAAGCATCTCTACCCTAGAAGCAGAAAGCACAGGAAGCACGGGAAAAGGCCTGCTGGTCTCACATTCTGCTTATCGATCCTACCCACTGGTGCTAAGAAAGAAGCGTAAGACGGACAGCGCTGGTTTTACCACCTTCCCAAAGTGGCCAAGTTCCTCACCCACAAATTAGAAGCTTTACCCCCCAGGGCCAGCATTCACATTTTCTAAAGTGCACTGATTAGATGAGGCTGCTGTTTCTCAGTATACTGTGCAAGTCAAAATATCACACCGTGGCCTCCGTGACCCTTGTTCCAAAAGGTGGATTATGGCTTTGCTGCAGGAAGAAGTAGAGGAGAAAGCGGGGTGAGCAGAGTGGGATCAGAGACAAGTCTGAACATGATTATCTGGAATACATGGGGAAGACCACAGCAAAATGTGATTTTAAGTTATTCTACTCTATTAAAAGCTTCTCTCTCATTACTTGAAATTCTCTCCTGCAAATTGCAACACTGTTGACAATTTTGGAGGTTAGCACATCCTAACTAGCACCCCACCTGTCCCCTTTATACTTCTGGTACCCGCTCATGTTTTTAATTTGCATTGCAAAATCTGAAAAAGGAAAGCTTCTGAAGAAAGTAATTTCCTGGGCCAGCAGCTCCTGGACTAATATTCCCTTTGCAATTACCAACACTTCTACTTGCGTGTCCTCACCTCCTCCTTCTCATCCTCCTGCCCTTGTCAGCACCTTGGAGGTCTGAGCCAACTCTCTGATGGGGTGCCACCAACCAGGCCATATACCACCCCCTGTGAAAATGTCCTGGTCAAAGAGGAGCAACAGCAAGTTTAGAAAAGAGGCAAAAAATCTTGAGTAACTGGCATACTAGGCCACCCTACAGGCACCAGAGTCGTGCCTGTAGCACAAAGATACATAATTCTCACACAAAACAGAAAAGAAAGCCTCTGGTCCTGATACAAAACTTCGCAAGAGTCTTAGTAAACAGACTATTAGAGAAGCACAGGGCTAAGCAGACGACCAATCCGCAGAGCCAGAGGCTTTGCAGCGTGTGTCTAAAGGAAGAGCTAAATATGCTCACTGGTTTGCTCTTACGTAAGTGCACCTTCTCTGTCATCTTGCACAGAAATTCTAGTCAGCAAAGCAGAACACAGAATCTACACAAACTTCCATGGCTCACCGTATCTTTATAAGCTTTTTCTTATACTGATAGTACTAACGTATTCCACTGCCGATGGTAAGTGTGGGCAACTATTCTCCTTTATGGTGTGCGGAAAATGTCCCCAGTTCTCAGGTCTCAAGCTCCAACTGCCAAAATGGAACTACATAAAAATGAAACTCACTGACACAGGAAAACTGTCACGGGCCACAAAATTCCCATTCTTAGGCCTTAAGCCCATAATTAAGAAGAACCATACATGTCTGTCCTGAACTCAGGGAAGGGAGGAAATATGACTGGCACCACGGACTGTCACCTGGAGGTCACAGGGACCAAGACTGTGCGGGATAGAAAGGTAGTGGCAGTAAGGTGAGACTCCGTTTCAAAAAGAAATTTCATTTCAAATGAACAGGGAAACAGAAGCCTAAAATTTGATTCCGAATTGGAACATCGAAATCTGTTCCAAAATGGCCTGACAGCCACCTAAATGCTGGCGGATGAAGCAGTTCTTCCACCTCCAACGTGACTCCCCCCAAAACACACCTTCTGCTGTTCAGCCATAGCCCCATTAGGTCTTTTTTCATTCATTCCATGACAAACCCCACCATAACCCCAAGTCTACTTGGCTCAAAAAACCAAAAGCGCAGATCTTTCATGAAGATCTCTCTTTTGGCTGATTGAGCTTTGCAACTAACAGGTGGGGAAATTCTTCAGTATGTGAGTATACCATGACAAGGCCACTGGAACGGATCAGTGCCATCAGTCAGCCAGGGCTAGAAGCTTCCGCTCCACCATCAGGTTCCCCTTTAGCCTTGACAGATCAAACCCCAAGCCGAAGCAAGCTAGAAATCAGCTCAGTCGCTGAGCCAAAGGTCTCCACAGTGAGGGACCAGAGCCACCCCAGCTGGGCCTCTGCTGCCCGTGCCCCAGATTAATCACCGCCAGGCAGGGCCTGGACACCAGCCTGCAACCCGAGCTTTGCAGCACCTGCAGAGAGACTGCCCCGGTACCTCCCTCACTCCGTGGGCAGGACCCCGGGGCATGAGGGTGTCCACCTGTCGACAAGGCTACCTGGGACAGGAGGGCAAGACACTCAGCCATCTTCAGCCTGGCAGATAAGTCATGGGTGGTTTGGTGGCTTAGTGAAGGAAGGAGAAAATGTGTGGTGATTCGGGAGATGACCAGAAAGGGAGGAAGGTCCCAATGCCATCCAGAGAAGAAATCTAGCTGGGCTCCAGGGGTGGGTGAAAGACGCCCTCAGAGGTAATGAATGCATGAGCTGCTCTGTGCATGGTACCAATCTACAGATCCACAGAACGCTGATGGGGTGGAGAGAGACCAGAGCAGAACACCTTTTAAATCATCTCCAAATGCTGCTAAGGAAACTTAGAAACAAACTGATTTTTTCAGGGTATAGGGAAGCTTACTCTAATGCCAAGACCTGGGATAACAGTTTCTTCAGGTGATCACGTGTGAGTCGTTTTCAGCACATGTCCGCGTGGAGCTAGTGACTCTGTAGAAACGCACTCCTGAGGAGCAAAGAACTACTGTATTATAAATGCTTCACAGGTGATAATCCTTTTTATTTTGTTACTTCCCCAAAAGTGAGCAGAGTAGAAAGAAGTGTTCCTAAGGCTAAAAAAAAAAATAATTATAATCAAAAGGAGGAAGCTAAGCATATGGACATGTGTACCTTACGACGACTGGTGTCACCCCAGCTTGCACTCCTGGGTGTACACAGGGCCCACAGGAAGGAGGAGCAGCACAGAGAGCGGCCTGAGTCGGACGGAAGGACGCCCTTTAAAGGGCAGAGAAAAGCGCTGGTCGGAGAGGAGGAGACGAGCCCCCCGTAGCACCTTCATCTGAGGAGTAACACCCCCATCCTGACACGGTTTGTACCTCCACAGCTTCATCCCCAGCACTCCCTTTGAACCTCAGGCTGCAGCCCAGAGTTAGGAGAGAGCAGTGGGTACAATTACACACTTGCTTAGGGCGGGGGGAGTGGGTGCTGCATGTGACAGGGCATGAAAGGGCCCTGCCTATAAAACAGCCTGGAAAACAAACCCTTAATTTAAATGTTAATGAAAGCGCTGTGGCGACATCAGAGGCTTCCCGGCTGCCCAAAACGGCAACACCAGCCACAGAATTTATGGCTCCCCTCCACCCTCCCGCCTCCTTCTCTGCTTCATCACCCACTGAAGTTTAAAGACAAGACAAGAAAAGAAGAGAACAGAGAAAGAAGAAAAAAGAAAATAAGGAAGGAAGGAAGGAAAAAAGGAAGGAAGGGAAGGAGGGAGGGACGAAGGGAAAGAGAGAGGCAGAAAACAATCCCTAATTTTAACATTAACTCCATGCTTCCACTGCGGGATGTGACTGGTAAATCGTCTGTTGGCAGAACAATGATCAAAGGCAGAGAAAATGCAGGCACCCTACACACAATGTAGCAAAGCCAGCAGCAGCAGAAAACGCCCCCCGGCCCCTGTCCTACGAGGAGAGAAACAGCAGTGCAGGTGGGGGCAGTGGCCACGGATTGGACACTCACAGTGGACTGGGTAAAGGAAGGAGACCGAGTTTCCTACAGCTCCCTTTTATTTTTATTATTTAATTGATACATCGTATTTGTTTGTATTTATGGGGTACAGGACAACAGCTTGATACATACATATACAGTGTTTAGTGATCAATCTGAGAGCTGTAATTAGCATTTCCGCCTTCCCAAACACTTACAACTTCTATGTGTTAGAAACCCCTCAGGCTTCTTTTATTTCGAAATGGAACCTAAATCGTTGCAGGCTGCAGTTACCCTACTGTGCTGACAGCCCCCACCTGAGAACTGCCCACACTGGATTACCCGCTTACTTATGCGCTTCAGGAGACGGGGAGGAAGGCAGAGAGAGAAGAGACGGAGTCGGAGTCGGAGTCGGAGTCAGAGTCAGAGATGGTATAAGAGTTTCAGCACTGTGATCGAGGGATGGAAACAAATCCCTTCTAGCAAGCAGCCCTGACGCATTAACTCTGTGCCCACAGTATCCGGTCCTCCTCAGGAGCCTCTGCTTCTGTTTGTACTGTTTTATTTAAGTCAGCTCTTGACAACTGAGCCAACTGTACTGGCCAGGGAAGGAGCTGCTCCCACAAACGGGTTCTGGGCCAGCCAGAGACGGTAGGGTGCTGGTCTCAGGCCAGCAGCTCAGCACTCGAGCCTTCCCATGCCCATCCTACCTCGAGGAATGGCTGAAATCCAAGGACTTGAGGACCTGAAACCCACCTCTGTGGTATTTGGTTCTTGCTACTGATAGGACTGTCTGAGAAACTTGGATCTGCACAAGCAATGAACGCTAGGGTGAAGGAAACGCAACTGGGACTGAGTAGGCCCTGATTCTGATGCCTTTCCAGGTGACTCATTCCAGATGGACAGATGGGCCACCCAGCATCACTCAGGGTCTCCGTCCTTCTCCAGATGTCATGAGGCCTCAGCCCTCTGTGCCTGACTGTTCGGTCTAGGGACACGTGTGTAGGGTACCCCCTCCTATGCTCTGCTGTCTGGCAAAGCGGGGCACCTTGCTAAGTTCTTCGTGTCCTTTTTCCAGACAGGCCTCAGGAAAGGAGAACAGAGCTGTCTTCCAAAACAGCCATGGCCCTTATGTCACCAGGAGGACGTCAGATAGAGAACTGCAAAGCTGCCCATCTGAGTCTTTCTCCAAGTGATCAAGGCTGAGGATGCCCTTCACAGGCAACTGTCCATTGCCAACCAGAAAGAAAAGCTCTGAGACACATTCTCCACTGTCGGTTCTTCTTCCCCTAAAAGTATGGGTGAGTAATGAAGCCCAGGGCCAAAGGACTGCTGCACATGGGAACAAAGAGAATCCTCACTGAAGGCTGCCTGCCTCTCCTTCCAAGCCTCCGGCCTCTGAGTGCACTCCACATGCAGTTACCTCTCAGTAGAGAAAGACGCATTTCAGCAGGCTGGTGGATGGCGCCTACCACACACAGCACACAGTAAACCCAGCAGCTGCTGGAACAAACATCCTGTTCTCCCAGAAGCCCCCACCCCGACCAAACAGTGCAATGCACAGTGATCACTTTCCTTCCAGGCTCACCCTCGCCTCTGGGAGAAATGAAGCAAGAAGAGGCACCTCCTCCCCAAAACCCCCCACCCCTGCCAGGCCGCAACTCACTTTACACATCTGAATTGGTACACTTCATGCAGACTTGGACTAACTCCCCCCAAAACAAACAGGTCACCACTGTAAGCAAAGTTACACAAAATTATATTGTATATTTAATAACACAGCTAAGTTAAATTTCTACAAGTATATTACTCATATATTTCCCTGATGACAGAAAGGGCAGAGAAGGGATTAAAATGCAAGAACCCAGGAAGACTTCCTGACCACACTCACCCACACAAGGGCAGCACTGCTGGAGACGGGGAGGGCACAGCTGAGCACCTTTCTCTCACAGATTAGCAGATCCAGCGTGCGCAGAGGAGAAAGGGCTGCGTGCTCCCCTGCCTCCCCTTCTCAAGCAAACAGGCTGTGCTGGAGCGGGGGGGTCTCGACCGCCGATCTCCCCAAGTCCCCACTGCAGGCTGCAGAGGCTCGGGAAACTGCAGCTCTGCGTGCACACGCACTCCTGCCATGGTGCAGGTGTTCACAGCTCTCCAAGTGGGCCCGGGCTTCTCCTGCACGCTGCCTGTCCACCTCTCCCTGCCCCAGCTCTGTCCTGCAAGAGGAGAGACTGCTCTCCAGGCCCCACAGAACCTTTTGGGGCGATAGTTACCCTCTAAGACGCTGCAGACGAGCCTGACCCGGATTACAGCCTCTGCTGCCAAGCCGACACGCAGCCCGTACTGGTCAGCCTTGTACCTCAGTTTCTCTGTCTAAAAGAAAATGACACTGTCTCCCCCCGCAGACGGCCTGCACTCACAGGGACACTCCCACCCTGCGCCTCACTGAGGACGGCCCTGAGGAAGCAAGGTGAGGAGGGAATGGGGAAGTATGCGAGGAAGTGGAAGCCAATGAAGTTAAGTCTGCAACAGCCTTATTTTGAAGTACTTACTTTACTCAGCTGGAAGTAATTTTAAAATGGAAGTAAAAAATCACATATTCTTGTTTTTGGTTTTTTGTTTTGTTTTGTTGGACTTCGTGGCTGGCCTTGAACTCCCAGCGATCCTCCTGGTTCAGCCTCCCACATCCTAGGATTATGTGCCACCATATCTGGCTGTTCTCAAAAATCTGCCTTTCTGTTTTACTCACAAGAAAGTGTTCCGAATTCAGTGTGACCTCAGGAGGTTGTACCTCTGAGACCGATACAGCTGGACACATTCCTGCCCCATAACTTCCCTCAGACAAGGCCTTTCCACACCGGCCCCAGCACGCCACTCTGGTTTCCTCTTTTCCCTCATTCAGCAGCCCCTGGGGGGACTTCCTCTGCAGGAAGAGGGCCTCGTGCATGTTTACAAGTTTACTGGCATCAGAACAAGAAGATGGGCAGGTGGGCACATGGAGGCAGAAGGAAAGGTCTTTGCCGGCCACCTTCCTCCAAGTCTTCCTGTTTTCTTCTACACTTCTCAGTATCTAAGCATGGCCCTGAGCACAGAACTGGAATTGAGTATCACCCTCCCACAACTGTCTACAAAGCAAGAATTCAAGGTCTCCAAAGGAAAGACAGGGGACGTTTGGACACAGGACAGATTACCTGCTTTCTTCTGGCCAGTGGCACCTCCTGTTAAGCTGAGGGTTGGAGGTTCTCTGTTTCATATTACAGATGTCTGATTTCACACACAAGAAAATAAGTTACAAAAGCCCCAGGAGCAAAGTTAAGTTAGATAAACCAATCTGATAAATTACTGCAAACAGAAAAAAAGAGACTGAGGAGGTAGCAGTGCTCGGTCTCTAACTGCCCAGGATTCTTCTACCTATGCCGGGGAGCACCAAGGGGCTAATAAATTGACAGGTAAACTGCAGGTACTAGCTCTTGAGAATGCCTGCTTCCCAGGTTCACAGGACATTCATGATATGACAACCATATTCAGCAGCAATGGTGGCAAACAGACAACAAAAGGCACCCATCAAGGGCAGGAACGTTCCAGGGGAAGAAAAAAGAGAACAGTGATTCCTACCAGGTGCCCACCTCAAGAAGATTCAAAAACAGAACTGGGGCCCAGAAAAGCCCAGGAAGTCCAGGGAATAGGCATGAAAGCACCTAAAGCCACAAAGGAAACACTACCCATGGTAAAAGGAGATTCTGCCAACATAAGAGTACAGTTATCTTACCTCTTGAGAGTCTTTTCATGCAATGCATTCTTTCAGGTCATCTTCACAATAAACTAGTAAGATCTATAGAGAAAAGAGTCCCTGCACTGAAGAGAGGAGGCTGGTCAGGCTAGACGGGAATGGTTACCTCAGACACCCTGTGAGAAGAGGACAAAGCACAGCCCACCTCCCAGAATGCTCTGAACAACAGGGGCTGGGAGTCAGGGCCGGCAAAAGGGGGCAAATGGATGAGTTCATTCAAAGGTTCAGAGTTATGGACACAGTGAAAAGGAACTGATCGATAAGGAAACGTCACATCAGGTAAAACGAGATTCCAGCCCTAGCCCAGTATACTCTTCAGATGAGAGGAAAAAGCGGGGCAGAGATAACACCAACACATGCCCCAGCCATCTAGTATAAAGACAGAATCCCCAAAGTAAACTTTCTACAAAGAGACCAAGACATCATCTGTGGAGTCATCATCTCAAACAACTCAGGTCAACAGCTGAACAGCTGGTCAACTATAAGCAAAAGAATCACCTGAGGCCAATAAAATACACCAAGAAGTCAAGAAGACTCTGAGGACTGTGAGGCAAACACAGGGCCAGGTCTCCACCGAAGACAAGACCCAGCCAGGACTTAGCAGGTCTGCGCAGAGCAGACGACTGTGACTGGCAGTTGCTAGAAGTGATGCTGTCACACAGCAGGAAGCCGAGTCCTTCTCTGAAGCCAGTCTCCAAGTTGTGGCCCCAAATCCAAACTCGAGATCACTGATCTCAAGTGCTCTTAACGATGAAGGTAGACTCTGTTCTTACCCTCCTGACTG
This sequence comes from Dasyprocta punctata, assembly GCA_004363535.1. Classification (NCBI taxonomy): domain Eukaryota; kingdom Metazoa; phylum Chordata; class Mammalia; order Rodentia; family Dasyproctidae; genus Dasyprocta; species Dasyprocta punctata. The sequence continues at coordinate 65,155 of RJWM01001601.1, read as the reverse complement.
ACAGCGCCTGCAACAGGTGCAATGTTCTCTTCCGTAAGAGGGGGGCCTGACATTCCAGAGGAAGGAGCTGGGGGGTGGGGGGGACACGGACCATCTCCAGTCTTGAAGAGTTTCTGTCTACACCCTGCCCTGCCACCACCAGCCTCCTGAAGTTGGTAGAAGGACAAAGTAACCGGCACACCTGTCACCTGCACACCCTGCCCCACGTCCTGGCAGGCTTTACACACGCTAGCCACAGGCACCCAAGCCCAGGTAGTATGCCGAGGAAGGGCAGCACTGGGGAGGAGACAAAGCTCAAAGGCTCCATTTTCTACCCCCCCACCCCGCTCCCACACACTTAGCCTCTCCACTCCCTGCTGGTCTTTCTGAGGTTTGCTAGAATGATTTGCTCTGAACAGCGACAGGTTTATAGGTTAGCCGACACCTCTGCTCTGTGGAATTTTAATTAACTTCTCCCATCGTCAATATGCTAAGGAATGGGGTCTCCATTCTCTGGGTCAGCAATGTGTTTCAGGTCTTGCTATATCAGCCGTCAAATTGAAGAATTAATGACGTGGCTAATCGGCTCTAATTCTTAAGAAGAAAAAAATTTGAAAGGGAGTCGTGAAAGGGAGCAGGAGGAGGGGTGCAGGCTCCATGAGGTGAGGAGAAAGGGGCTAAAGGGAGCTGAGCAAAGGAGACCTAACTTGCTCGTAAAACAAGTGACTGACTTAACCCAGTGTTGGACAGCAGCACCCCTACAATTGGCCCATCTCCATTTGGGTGGGATGAGGGGTAAGGGAAGTAGGCAAAGACCCTACTAATACCATGACAGAACAGGTATAGGAGAGTTTGTGCAACCTGCTGTGTACATGGACTGAGGGGCTTGGCCATGTTTCAGAGTCTAGAAACCAGAAGTCAGGATACAAAGCTCACATGTTTCTATTTCTCTAGTTAAACCTAGAGAAACACCAATCAGGCCAAAGGGTAGGGTATAAGGGATACTCCACAGGACATCTTCCGGGGGAGCACAACAGATGTGAGTTGTGAGAGCAGGTTAGTGATACTGTAACCTCCCAGAGATGCTGGCAGGCCTCTACTTTGGAGCAATCCCAAAGACCATCTGCTCCAAAAAGGACACCCTTATTAGCAGCTAGGCTCAGTTACAAGAGCGAGACTCTTACAAACTAGTACGGCTTCTTTTCCTTAACATTTCTGAGGCTAGGTGCTTAGGAGATCAACCCCTAGAAAGTTATCCCAACCCCATGAATATATGAAAAGACCTCAAGTCTCTAGAAGAATTTAAAAATCTCCAAGACACAAGGTCCTGAATTTGATTCCCAGTACCAAAATAAAATAAAATAAAATAAAATCTCCAAGATAGTGGCTCAAAGCAACCTAGAATACACAGGTGAAAGGTTTTCTAGCTCATCTGACATAGTAACATAAAAGCATTATAGAAAGTCCTCTATTTACAAACATTCAAATTGTGAACTTCACAGATAAAAATAGACCTCACGTTACAAATATTCATAAATGCAAACACATTGTGGAAGCAGCTCACGTGTCTGCAAGGCATTATCACAGCTGTGCTGCTGTGCGCTTACCACACCGCTCGACAGTGCAGCAGTACAGGGCTCAGTCAGAGCCCAGGATGTCCAGAAGAGAGAAGAAAACCAGTGGTGATATAGACGGGACTGCTTGAAGCAGAAAGCAATACACAGTGTATATTTGTGTCAAGACTCACTTTGTCGGACTTATGAATGAATCTGGTTTATGAACATTCTCCTGCAACAGAACTCATTCATAGTGGGGACTTACTGTGCATGGGACAAATCACATCCAAAAATGTCTCCCTTACCTGAGTAATGGGCTGATAGCAATGGACCAGACTCGGTCTTCAGTCTGGATGGTGTGTAAGCACTGCCCTAGTCGGCCTGAGGCCAAAGACCATACCTGAAAACAGGAAAGAAAATGCTCTCATTGGCATTGCCTGGGATTAGGGGGAAGAAAGATGTACCAGGAGGGTGAGGAAATGGAGAATTCTCTCTGTCTGGAGACACAGAGCTCAGGTATCAGCAGAAGGACCTCTGCAGCTTTGGGCTTACCTACAGTCAGACAGACCCTAGCTCTCAGTCTGAACCACCCTCTGACTTCCACCAAAGGCCATCATGGATCAGCCAATTTCACACCAGAGAACCAGAAATTTCATGTTTCTCAGCTGAGACTTCACTAACGAAGAGTGAATAAATGGAGCTTGCCTCTCCCAGCAACTTCCCCATGTCTGTGAATATTCCTTTCTCCTATCTCTTACTGAGATTTTACTTTGGGCAAGCAGGGAGAGGAAGGTCGAGGTGTAGTATGGGGGTACAGGGATAATCAGAAGACTAAAAGAATGATGCAAGAGAAGAAGAGAATGGAGCAAGAGGAAGAGAGACTTCAAAGCAGGAAGGGGGTGCCCTGTTTGTTCATATTGCCCAGGACCCAGTGCTGTCCATGTCAACAGGGAAGTTAGCACCTAGTGTCACCAAAAGTAGCAGAAAAGCTTAACTCTTTTAAGCTTCCATATCTAGTACAGGTTAAAAATATTGCTTGGAGCACATTATCTGGAGCCTATCAGTCAGGAATGTACATTAGCAGCTACTCTGGGCTTAAGTCTAATCAACACTCACAGAGCCCTCTCAGCAGTCAGTGCATTTAGAAATCTTCCATTAAGCACTGGTCTCCCCTTACCTCACCCTACTCCAGATGACACACAAGGGATATAAGTCTCTAACTAAACAGAAAACCTCAAATGCACAGGGCTGTCCCCAGACAGTAGCCACAGAGGGATCCCAAGGCAGCCAGAGGGATCAGTGACCTCTCAAGGTCCCTGCGGTGCTATAAGAGGAACGCAGCGAATGCAGGCAGGACCTTAGATGGAAGAACTTTAAGGAAACATTCCTCCAGTTTAAGGGTAGGTGACGGGGTGGGGGTGGTCCTGCCTTCTTGAGTCACACAGTATCGCTTCCCTATGAAAGGAAAAAGGGTTCCTTAGAGCGAGTGAGCGAGAGAGAGAGAGAGATTGTGTATGTGTATGTTGGGGTGGTTGTGTGAGTACCTTTGTAACTTTTCCAGAGAAACAAAATAAATTCAACTACAAGATCCTGAGCAAGAAGAGGCAGAAAGCAAAGGTAAACTGCAATTCTCTCTGGAATGCTAAGATTCCAGTTCACTCAGGGCTTTATAGTCAGCCTCTTTGTTAATAACTACATGTACTTCTGATTTCCTCCTTTAGATCAAGCAGCTTGGAAGAGAGCTTTCCCTTGTCCCTGATACGAACTCCCTGGGTGGCAAGTTATTGCTTGCAGGGGAAGGGGCACAAGGAATCTGACTTACAGAGTCTCTGGGGACAGCCTAAATTCACTGGTGCCCTCAATGGAGAGGACTGGTAGACTCCTAGGTTCTGCAAACCACGGAACAAGGTTCCTGGTGTCTTGGAGTAGCTCAGGAAGCACATCACCAATTGCAAGCATGACGTGGAAAAGCAGCCCTCCAAGCCTGCACCACCAGCACTGCACTCCAGCAGCAGGAGTGTCCCTGAACCTGAGGGACAGTAATTGACGCAGTGTGGTGGGTGTATCTTTACCCTCAATGGTCAAATTCATAACAGACCTACCTTGGAAAATAAATATACAGTGGCAATGGACATTATATAGCCTTTCTCAAAAAAAGATTAGAGGTAGCAAGACCCTTAAAATGACCAAAGTTTTTATCTCAGAATTCTAAAGCTGAGCACCTATGCTAAGAAAATAATCCTGAAACAAAGAAAAACCTAAATAGCAAAATATTCCCTGTAGACTGCAGTTGCAGAAAATGCATGTAAAGGGATTTTCTCGACTATTACTTACTATCTCTGATCTTAGGAATGTTTCTTAATTTAACAAGAAATGGCCTCAATTTCTTGTCATTTGATTGGCTTAGGAGCTGTTAGGAGAGCACTCTTCTGGGCACGTCTGGCTGCCCAGGGTGGGAACTCTATCTGTCCTCACCCCTTCCTCTCTGGCACTGCTCCCTGGCTCTGCTTCCCAGCTCCACCATGCCTTTCTGCTAGGACATTCCTGCCTTAGAATCAGTTGACATCTACTGAATTCCCTGAAGCCATGAGTCAAATTAAACCTCTCCTTTTTTTTTTTTTTTTTTTTTTTTTTTTTTTTTTTTTTTTTTTTTTTTTTTTTTTTTTTTTTTTTTTTTTTTTTGAGACAGGGTTTCACTGTGTAGTTTAGGCTGGCCTTGAACTCACTATGTAGCCCAGACTGGCCTTGAACTCGTGGTGATTCTCTTGCCTCAGCCTCCAGGTGCTGGGATTATAGGCCTGTGCCACAACACCCGGCCCCTCTCCTCTTTCAAGAGTTGTGTGTCAGGTATTGTGTTCCAGTGTGCCAGAGCCACGCTAATCCTGATGAAGTCCAGAGAAGCAACGCAAACTAAGTCACAGTAAATGTGAAACTGGGATTGGGCAGAAGGTAAAGAAGAGGGATATTTCGGAGCAGTGCCTGGCTGAGAAGTTTTGCAAAGAGAAGGTTTTGCTCCCTTCATCCCATAAAACGAACATCTCTTTCCTAAAAGACAGTACATATTTGTGAAACTTCCAAAAAAATAGGCAACAGAGGCTTATGTCTGCAACATTACTTGTAAGACCTCCTGTAGGCTTAGGTATATTAGAAGTCTACATAAATAGCTGTAGAATTGATGTCACTGAATAGAATGCAGAGTCAGTTATAAAAGACAAATTGTGAGTAATGTGGAAATGGCCCAAGAAATGAAAAGTGGCTGGACACACGGACACTAGCAGAAAGGCAGGAGACCCAAGCTGCATCCAGATTACCAGAAAGGAGCAGCCAGCCAGGAGGCCACAGGGGTCCACAACGCCTCTCAGGAGGTGAGGAAGAGCAGAGAAGGGGATTCTGTCAAAATCTAAAAGAAATCCTCAAAAGGAAAAGGGTGGACTAGAGTACAATTTTAGAAGTAGAGAGTATATATTTTAAATATGTTTTAAAATCCAAGCTATGAAATAGAGCTGAATCAAATTATGTATGAAATAAATCTAATACCCTCCAACAAGTTGCTACCATTCTTCAATTATAAGCAGTCTGTGCCCTCAAATTGCTACATGTGGTTAAAAGCTTAATTTATAGTGTTAGAGGTGTCAGAACACAGAGAATGAGATAGAAGAAAAAGATGTCACTAAAAAGGAGGAACCAGGGAGATCCAGAAGCCATGACAGGAAGATGCTAGAATGAGATGGGAATATGAAAGTTATATATGCCACAAAAAGTTTCTATACAAATTTCCTTTTGAGCAGAAGGGCAAGTTATGGCCAGTATCTTTGCAAGGAATGCTATAAAAGCAGTGATCAATCAGAAACCTGAGGCACTAGAGAGGGGAAGGAGAAGCAAATGACAGGAAATTTAGTTTCCGTATTGGTCCAAAACACTTGCGGGATGAGTCTCAGGCTTCCTGTGCTAGTGTGCATTCTCTGATTCAATACAAAATCTAAGACAAAAAGCAGCGAAGGCAGAAGCTTTCATAAATAGAAGGGAACCTATTTAGTCCTTTTACATAAATTAGCAATAGGAAAGAGTAATCATTAGAGTATATGCAGCCAGAAAAGTTCCTGAGTACAGACTGTAATTTCCCCCTCCTGAGCCCTCTCCCTTTATTTTTTAGGGGCCCATTTGCTGATAGCAATAAGCGGTTTGCTGCTTTTAGCACTATAGAACCTCTAGATGCTGGCAAGTAGATAAGCAAAACACTGCTGGACCTCCTGCACACCAACCAAATTATCAGCAAAGTTCCTACAGCAGCCCCAAAGGATCAGGTTCATGTCCTAGCTAGGGCTGTTGGACACAGGCACAGGGCTTTTTTTGTCCCGTGAGTGGAAGCCTCCTTGTCCCAGATGTAGATGAGCTGAGCCCACAAAGCAAGAGTCATGCTATTTATCAACCTCATTCTTTTATGCTTTCATGGATATCTGTAGGCCTGGCAATGTGGCAGTGATACAACAATCACCACTTTTCTCTCCTTATCTCTACTACTCATTGATCACATCACTTTCTAAAGAAGCAATAAAAACACATTTTAATTATCAGCCTAATTGCTTATAAACAAGGTGGTGAGAAATTAACCTCCCTAAACAGACAGCAAGCAAAAGGAGGGAGATTTTAAAATAAAATATTGGGGTCAGAACGCAACCCACAAATTTGAGGAAACATCCCTGGCCCTCTGTTTTTGAGTTCACGCCACATTTCAAGTGAGTGGCAAGCTTCCCAGCCACTGTCCACTCCCTTCCCAACCCAGCTGGCAGGGACACAGCCTGACAGGGCAAGCTGCATGCCAGAGGCACATAAGTGAGCTCTTTATGGTGCCATTTCTCCCTGCCCCCACCCAGTGTTCTCGGCCAATCCTGGGGTCCAAGGCCCTTTTCCCCTCTCCCACCCTACACCCTGCAGACAGAAGGGAACGGCAGTATGTAAGGGGGAGAACATCTTACCTTGGCCGTCCTGTCCCTGGAGCCACTCACAATGATGCTCCCTTTGCAGTCCACACAATTCACCTCCTGCTCATGAGCTGAGTACTTGACAGCAAAGGTGCTGTGAATCTTATGAACACCAATCTTCCCATCTCTAGGAGAGAAATAAGGAGCCCACCCCCCAAGAGTCAATTACTCTCCCTGCAGGAAGAGAACCTATGGAGAGAAACAGCCCAGGTCTCCAATAATGCCCAAAATTGCAAAGCATTAGACAAGTGCAGAGCTTCTGGATACCTTTACTTCTTCAGTACCCTTAGCACTGCATGGAGCTGAGATAAAACAAAACTTCTCCCTGGAGAGTATCAAAATCAGCTTCACTGCATTAAAGGGACTTCCTGTGATCCTTCCTCAGCTAACCCTATGAACTGCTTTTGCTGACTCTGCTTTAAACAGAAAAATTAATTTTAAAAATGCCATTTCTCCTTCTAGTCTCCATCCTCATCCTTTGGGATGGAGACTGCACAGTCAGAGGCAGACACGAGGCTCCTGAAGAGGGGGAAAGAAGCCTCCAGCACTTACCCTCCTGCACTGATAATATGTGAGTTGGCCAACACGAAGTGACAAACATCCTCATCATGCCCCGCAAAGACTCCCAGGGGCCGACGGTTCAAGCTGGCACCATCTGGGCGGAACTGGTAAGCCAGGATGAAATTAGCCTGGGATATGTAGAGAGAATTATCCTCTAGTTGCATCCAAGGCATCTGACTGCAGAGATGGAAAAGAAAATGTAAGACTGATTCTGATCTTTAAAAAGGCGGGCCCACCCCGAGTCTAGCAAGGCAAACCTGCAAAGCCCCCAGTCTATACTTAAACCCTGCCTTCCAAGTTGCCCACTCTCGGTTTCCCTCAGGAGGCCATCATGACTGAGCTCTGTGGTGACATAATCTTCAAACTTTCTAAAAGAGAATCAGAATGGTCAGACTAACTAAATATCTTTTTTAATTGGGGAATGCTTAATATCTGAATTACTGGCTACCTATACTTCTCAAGTGTAGGCAGAATTTACAAAATTAAATGGCTGAGAGCCAGGCATCATGGCACACGCCTGCAATCCCAGCGTTCTGAAGTGGGAAGATCCCAGGCTGGAGCCCAGCAAGGACAATTCAGCAACTTAGTGAGATACTGTCTCAAAATAAAAACATTTTTTAAAAATTTTAAAGTGCCAGAACATAGTGGGAAGGCCTCGGATTTAATTCCCAGTACTGCAAAGAAAAAAAATTAAATAGTTAAGGAGTAGGCAGGATCAAAAGGAAATCTTCTAGTCAAGTGAAATAACATTCTCTCAATCTTCAAACCGGTTGAAGCAACTTTCTTTTTTTCTGCATCCTTACATACAAATCAGTCGGAATCTACTGGGAAACACTAATGGAGAAAAGAGAAGAGTATGTCCTGGGAAGCCCCATTCTTTTGTCCTACTAGAGCAAAGGAACCATTTATAAGTAAAGAAATAAGGGCCTTTAGAAAGGGATGCTAATATACTGCTTAGATGCCTAGATCCTCCCAGAGATAGCCATGTATCTGCACTGGAAGGTAAGTGTGACAACGGAAAAACAGCTCCAGAGCAGCCTGCTATAGATCAGGGGCTGCAGAGAAAGCCAGCTGCCACAGCAATTGATAAGAGAAACCCACAAATAGTTAGAGATTTTCTCTCCAGTCTGCAGGAGAAAGAAAGGTTAGAAGCCACAGGCCAGTCCCATGGCACGGCGTGAGCCTTCAGAAGAGAGAAGACTGTGGAGGAGACGATGCTCTCTGGTGGGATCTTTTCAACATAGACAACCCACCTGTCTTACCCTACCAAGGGGTCCTGGAGTGACCAGGTCCCAAGAAAAGCAGAGGAATAGCTGACTCATCCCCATGTACAGACACCATCACCCACTGCCAAGCCCTTCTGAGCAAACTGGGCTGTGTTTCTTCCCAAGCTCCTTAAAACAAGCATCATGGGAATGTGGAAAAGTTCTGCAAATTGACTTGACGGACCATTAAATGCAGCTTGGACTTGGTAGTAACTGAGTTTGTGCCCATGAGGCCTTTAGAAGTGTGTGCATGTGTGACAGGGACATGCACAAATGTGTACAGATGTTTACAGTCTCACTATGCACATACCTCTTCAACATCCTAGGCGTAAGTGTGTGGCACACTCAGACTGGTAGCAAAAAGGCATTGGAATGCGTGTGTTTAGAGCCATCTGGTAAACAGCCATTTGCCTACAACAAGGCACAAACCAGGTTCACACCAGGTGAAGAGTGGAGAATCCCAGAGCAGCCTGGTGACTGTTCTATGTGTTTATTTGCCAAACTGCTTGAAACTGGCCCAAAAAGACAACATTAAGGACAAAAGCTTGATACAGAAATAAACTCTGCTTTCTGGAATTAAGAAGCACAAGTGGAAGGTGAGGACAAAATCCTTCATCATAAAAAGCTATCCTTTTTTTCCATGGTGTCTTTGCCATCACCAGCACCACACAATTCACGGCAGCTGATGCGAGTGAAACCAGTGGACACTGGACGCAAGTGCCAGAGAAAGGCTCCGCAGCCGGGGCTCGGCAGACGCCTCCAGCTACCAGGATGCCTCACTCCTGGGACCGGGAACTCATGAAGGTCTCTGCCTACTGCAACCGATCAATGAGAAGCACATTTCAGATGGGGAGCCAAATGATACCCATGAAATAATTTAGCACTGATGAGGCATAAAGTTTGTGGCATCAGCAGTGCCACAGCCATTGTCTCAGTCACAAAACACCCAATACCCACAACTAAAAGGAGGAGAGGCTGATTTTGGCTCGCAGTACCGTCCAGTCAGCTGGTTCCACTGCAGTACGACACAGCAGAGGGGTAGCGCAGAGCAAAAGCTGCTCGCCCACGGTGGCCGGGAAGCAGGACACAAAGCAAGAGCTGAGCAGGCAGCCGGACCCCACCAGGCCACACCCCAGTGCCTGCCTCCTCCAGCCAGACCCTGCCTCCTGATGAACAGCAAGTCAGCTGCCCTTCTGTCCTCAACCCAGTCACCTCCCGATCACACGAGGCTCTGGGACCATCTAGATCTTAACACCCATCATCTTAGTTTTCTGGCACTTTGCCCAAGTTCTAAAGTTCAGAAGTCCATGTTTTGAACTGAGAATTCTTGGCACTGGGGATTGAACTCACAGCCTCACGCCTGCCAGACAGGCGCTTAAGCCACTGAGCCAAACTCCCAGCCCTTTTGTCCAAGTTCTAACCCTATAATATATATATATCCAACTGCTTAAATCCTATTTTCCCTTTTAACAAAGTAGCAGAGATGGCTGTGGCAACGCAGCTCGACGAGGGCGCTCACTTCACTTGCCAGGCACGCGCAGGCCCCTCAGTTCAGTCTGTAGCACAGCACACACAAAGTCAAGTGCATCGAAAGAAAAATACCTACAAAACAACCTGGACTGGAACACTGGTTTCATTTATCTTTTGAGGGCTTACCAGGGTCTACCTTTGAGCGGTGGTAATTGTAAGTTTTTATTTTCTTCTTTATATGTTTACAATTCTTTTTCAAATTTCTACAATGAACATTTCTATCAGTTTTCTCTCTCTCTCTCTCTTTTTTTTTTTTTTTTTTTGAGACAGGGTCTAGCTATGTAGTTTACGCTAATGTTGAACTCACTATGTAGCTCAGGCTGGTCTCAAACTGGCAGTGATCCTCCTGCCTCAGCCTCCCGAGAGCTGGGATTACAGCTGTGCACCACCACACCTGGCTTAATAAACTTCTTTTAATCATAAACACATAAAATGTGTTAAAGTACATTTCTTATAACTTTTTTTAAAATGCAAAAACTAAAATAAAATAAAATAAAATGCAAAAACAAGTTGTCCCTCTGATGCTGCTTCTGCAGTATTTAATGAATCATCAGTACCACCCCACCCAAGACAGCCTCCTCTAGGCCAGAACCCAGTGTTTCACTTCCCATTATGTTCTTCTGGCCCCAAAAGCTTTAAAGGAGTTAGAGACCACTTGCCTGCATCGCCACTTCAGCAGAATCCCCTCTCGGCAGCGCCCCAGCCTCCAGTTCTGAGACACCTTCACCCGTTCTTTCACTGGGACACTGTTCATCCTATGTCCAAAAGAACAGAAAATCCAATCACTATAACTCATTAGCAACAAGAAAAAACTTCCACAGGCTCACTAAGTCAGGACCTGGGAACACCTAGGACATAGCCAAATATAGGGAAAGGGATTAGGAGACCAAGGAGGTTGACTCTCCTCTCTCCATACTTGGATAAGCAAGAAAACCAAGGAGAAAAGCTCACCCTTTAAACTACTAAATGTCTACACTGATGCCAAAGTAATCTAATAGAAAACAGACCACAAATAGCTTTGGAAAGTCTGAATGTCCATATGGGAAAAAAAATGAACTCTGGCCCTACACCTAACACCAAACAGGAAAAGTAATTCAAAATAGATAAGCCTAAACATGAAATCTAAAACTAGAAAGGTATTAGAAGAAAAGAGATAAAAGCATCTCTCTGCCTAGGGGGTTAGGCAAAGTTTTCTTAGGACATAGAAAGCAATAACACAAAAGAAAAATCCAATAAATCAGACTTAATCAAAATTTAAAACTTAGGCTCACCAAAATGAATACACAAACCATACTCTGGAAGAAAATGGTAACAAAATATATATCTGGCAAAGCATGTGTATCCAAGATGCAGAAACCTTCTATGTATGTATTTTTTGAAGACCAATAAGGAACTTTTCTACTTTGGTTGTGGGAAAGCAAAATAGTACAGTCATTTTGGAGAAAAGTCTGGCAGTTCATTACAAATCTAAGCACACACCTACTCTACGATGACCCAGGTAGAATAAAAGCATATGTCCACAAAAAGACTCCCACGAGAATGTGCAAAGAAACTTCAGTCATAACAGCCAAAAAAGCTGTCAACATCTCCAGCATTCATCAACAGAAGAAGTTCATACGATGGATAACACTCAGCAATAAAAAGAAGTACCAATAACACAGTTATGTAGATGAATCACAAAAACATCACACTGAATTCTAAAAAAAGCTTACACAGAAGAATTCATTTTGCATGATTTCATTCACACAAACTTGAGACAAGGGTTAACTAACCTATGACAAAAAATCAGAACATCAATCATCGCCAGAGTGGGAGAAGACCTGACAGGGCAGGTACACACAGAAACTTCCCGGCTTATATTCACAGTCTAAATCTTGAAGAGTTAGGGTTGCATAGCACATCTGCACTCTTAAAAAATGTACTAAATAGATAGGTGTGGTGGCATACAACTGCAATTCCAACACTGGGAGCCTGAGCCAGGAGAATCACCACAAATTCAAGGCCAGCCTGGGCTACATAGTGAGTTTAAGGCCAGGCTGAACTACACAGTGAGACCCTGTCTCAAAAAAAAAAAAAAAAAAGTACTAAATGTTCTACTTAAAATGTGATCATTTTGCCAGATACAGTGGCACACACCTGCAATCCCAGTCCTCTAGGAAGCTGAAGCAGGAGGATCACAAGTTCGAACCCAATCTGGACAATTTAGCAAGAGTCTATCTCAAAATTTTAAAGAAAATTTAAAAAGGGATGGGTTGTAGCTTAGTACAAAGACCCTGGATACAATCTGCAGCACCCCCCCGACAAAAAAGCATTTTACTCAAATATAAATTCACCATAAACTTTTATTTGCTTTAAATTTTTCTTTAAAAACGTAATATACTTTAATCAGTGACATGCAAGCATGTCGAAATATTTAGGGTTAAAGTATACTGGCTGATATCTGTAACTTACTTTGAAATGTATGGTTAAGCAAATAATTCTAGAACCTAGGGGGTGAGTATAAGAATGTTCATTGCAAAATTAATTCAATTTTCTATTTCATTTTTTTGCTCAAAACGATGTTGGCTAGGGAGTATAAACAGCATTTCTTGGGTGAGAAAGGCAACAGCCACACGAGTTCAGCCTGCACACCAGCAGTGAGATGGCCCCATATAGGCCTGGCCACGTAGGGAGAAGAGCGTACACCTTTGGACAGAATTTTGAAATCATGGGCAAGAATTTGAAAATCCCATTTTAGGCTGCCCATACCTCCCCTCCGTCTTCTTGCCTTGCTCGGCTGGATGATATAAGGTACACTGTTTGAGATAAAAAGTGATTACTGCAACGTCAGACTAGAAGTTCACTGGCTAAGGAGAGACACATTTCTCCCAGCCTCTACTTACACCACCACACTCGCCATCCTTTACTAAAAGTTGGGAATTCTTGCTTTCAAGATTCTAATGGAGGGCTGGGGATTTAGCTCAGTGGTATAGCACCTGCGTGGCAAGTATGAGGTCCTGAGTTCAATTCTTGGTACAAAAAAAAAAAAAAAGATTCTAATGAATACACAGTTAGAAAGGATGGTTTTGGCAGGCAGAAAGATACCTAATCTATTTCTAGGTAAAGAGTTTTCTGCCTTCTGGCCTTATTTTATTTATTTGCATTGACCAATTATTTTTGGTTACTAAAATAATGAATGCACAAGGTAAAAAAATACGTAGTACAAAACGTTAATGATACAAAAGCCAAGATTCTCCCTCCTCCTCTCTAGAGGGGTGTGTGTGTGTGTGTGTGTGTGTGTGTGTTACTGTTATGTGTATACTGGTGTGTGTGAATATTCCTATATATCCCTCATCTCCTCCCCTTCTCAGTACTGGGAATTGAGCCCTGGTCCTTCATACTGAGCCACAGTCCCAGCATTTTATTTTTTATTTTGAGACAGGGTTTCACTAAGTCACTAAATTGTCCAGGCTAGGCTACAGCTTGTAATCCTCCTGCCTCAACCTCCTAGAGTCCTGGGACTACAGACAGCCATCACCACACTTGGCTTCTCCATTTAATTAAAAAAAAAAAAAAGCATACTATTCCACTCATTGCTTTCTTCATTTAACCACATACGTTGAGAATCACTCCACAGCAATAAATTTAGATCCATCTCATTCTCTTTTATCTACTTACTGATATTTTACACTGTTTCCAGACTTTTGCCATCATAAACAATGTTGAAATAAGTGCCTTTATTTATATGCAGAGAAAAACATTAGAATTGGTATTGAACAGGTGAAAGGAAATGGTACATCTATAATTTTGGTAGGTATCATACTGACAAATCATCAAAAAGGCAATAAACCAACTTTCATTTCAAACAGCCTATTTCAGTGTCTATTTCTAAATATCTTTGATTTTCTCTCATTTTTCTTTTTAAAAACCACTTTTTAAAGTTTGAGATAACTTTAGATTTAAAAAAAAAAAGAGCCACAATTGTACAGAAAGAGTTCTCATATACTCTTAACTGAGTTTCCCCTATGACACATTACTAAAGTATTAACAGACTCCAGATTTTATTCAGAGTTCACCAATTTCTCCACTGATGTCTTTTTCTGACCCAGGATCCAGCCTAGGATCCCACATCATCATGTGTCCTGAGTCTCCTCTGGCCTATAGATATTTTCCCTTTTTTTATTATTATTCTTTTTTTGGGGGGTACTAGGAATCGAACTCAGGACCTTGCACTTGCCAGGCAGGCATTGTTCCACTGAGCTACAGCCCCAGTCCCCCTTTTTATTATTCATCATGACACTTTAAAAAAAATTTTTTTCCCTGCCTGCAATGCTAGAGATCAAACTCAGGGCCTCAAGCATTCTACCACAGACCTACCTCCACAGTCTTAAATTTTCTGTTTATCATTACAATTCTAAGAAGTAAAAAATGATTCCTCTGTTGTGTAAATGTACTTTTTTAATTATGAAAGACAACATCTGATCATATATTTAGAAGCTGTTAGCAGGAGCTGGTGATACAACTCGGTGGTAGTGTTTGCTTAGCACGCATAAGGGCCTGGGTTCAAATCCCAGATCCACAAAAGACAAAATTTAAAAAGCCATTAGCATCTCTTCTGTGAAACACTTGCTCATGTTCTTTGCCTCAGCTTCCCATTAGATTGATGATATTTATCTTTTTAGTTTATAGAGGTACTTTATGTAGTTGGTTGTGAGCTTTTTTCTAATTGATCATTTTTTCATTTATAGTATTTTATAAAAGTTTTATATCTATGATTTTATGTCTATCTTTTGAAACATAGTATGAATGATCAGGAAAGGTTTTCCTTCTGTAATTTGCTGGCTAAAATGTATTTCATTTCAAACTTTACTACTGAAAGTCTTCTCAACATGTTGACTTTAGTTCACACAAAGGAATACTATTTTTATTATTATTATTATTTTTTAAAATATGGAACACTTCACGAATTTGTGTGTCATCGTAATCAGGGGCCAGGCTGATCTTCTCTGTATCGTTCTGATTTTAGTATATGTGCTGCCGAAGGGAGCACGGGAATACTGTTTCTAAATGGCATAGAATATAATCTCTCTGTATCACCCAAATGTAATTCACTTAGCCAACATTTAATATGGCTCTTTTGCATCCCAGAGCTCACTGTTGGGCGTGAGGTATGATACACAAAAGGAATCCCGATGAGGCTGAGGCGAGAGGAACAAATGTTTGAGGCCACGGTGAGACTGTCTCAAAACAAAAAATTATAATACCTAATATAGATTAAAGTGATGAGAGGAATTAAGGTTGGTTCCGAGACTAAAATTGTTAATTAGAAAGTGCAGGACATGAGCAAAATCTCAGCTCTGTAGATTCAGTATTCCAGTTTTCAGGCTGGGACACATAAAGATAGCTTTTTCCCCTCTTTCTTAAAGGCTTCTGTACTGAACACGGGGTCTGGAGTTGGAGACATTGTCTTACTGTGTTTGGATCATGTCTTTTAAATGTAGTAAGTAGTAACACTGGATTAAAACTTCCACAGGTTTTAATAAAAAAAAGCAAACTGTCTCTGATTTTTAAAACCTGAATCAGGGTCTTATTACACAGCCCAAGCTGTCCTTAAACACACAGCTCCTTCACCTCGGCCCCCTGATCTGAGGTCACAGGTGTGCTCCAGCCCGCCGTGTCTCTCTGACTTCCAAAAGAGGAAGACAGAATTATCCAAATTGATATGAATATAGTTTGTAATAAGCCAAGTAAAATTTTAAAGAAAAATATCACTACTTAATTAGTGCATATTTCTGACTTTGCTAGAAGGACTGGAAAATTGAAAAAAGAATATACATACTTAGAAAGAACACTGGAAAGATCAAGAGTAATAGTTAACTTAGCCAACTTTGGATGCCTGTAGTCTTCTTTGTGCTTTTATATATTTCCTAAATTTTCTACAGTATAATATTTAAAAAGAGAAAAATATTCCTTGCAATAATAGGGGTTAAATTAGCTGGGCATGGTGGCTCACGCCTTTAATCCCAGCACTCGTGAGGCTGAGGTAGGAGGAGCCTTGTGAGTTCAAGGCCCGCTTGGGCTACAATGTGAGTGCAAGGCCGGCCTGAGCTACATAGTGCAACCCTGCCTCAAAAAACTAGGGCCGGGAGTTTGGCTCAACAGCTTAAGCACCTGTCTGGCAGGTGCGAGGTTGTGAGTTCAATCCCCGGTGCCGCAAAAAAAAAAAAAATTTAAAAATAGGGGTTGAAGGGCGTAGCTCAGTGATAAACACAAGTTTAGCATATCTGGGGCCCTATGTTCAATTCCCAGCATCAAATAATAACTACAGTAATGGCAATAACAACAACAGTAAAATGTTGATAAAACTGGTTATCTATCAATAATGTAAAAAAAAACAACGATTTTTTTATTTTTTGAGATGGGGTCTTGCTATGTAGCCCAGGTTGGCATCAAACTCACAGCAATCCTCCTGCCTCAACCTCCCAAGCGCTGGGATTATACATGTGCCCCACCATGCCTAGGGTCAAAAAACTGATTTAGATGGCTACCAATACAATATTATTAAATTTGAAGAGAAAGTCAATTTAAAATAATTTAAACAGCCAAGTGTCACGGTGCACACCTTTAATGAATACTAGCACTTAGGGAGGCTGAGGCAAGCCTAGGTGTCAAACTAAACAACTGTTGTGTATTTGTTTATTTGACAGGGTCTCACCATGTAGTTCAGGTTGGCCTTGAATTCACTCTGTAGCCCAGACTACAGAGCCATCCTCCTGCCTCAGCTTTCCGAGTGCTGAGATTGTGGGTGTTTAGTACTATCCCATGCCTCAAAGTAAAAAACGTATTTTAAAGACTACGGATATGGATTAGTGGCAGAGTACCCTTGGATTCAATCCCCAGTACCATTAAAAAAATTAACTAGACAAAAATAAAATATAAACATATTCCAGTAAAGACAGACCACTAACCAATTATACAAACAATAAAAATATCAATTTTAAAGCACTCAAGTTTGATCCATTAAATCTGAAATATTA
Organism: Dasyprocta punctata; assembly: GCA_004363535.1. Taxonomy (NCBI): domain Eukaryota; kingdom Metazoa; phylum Chordata; class Mammalia; order Rodentia; family Dasyproctidae; genus Dasyprocta; species Dasyprocta punctata. The sequence continues at coordinate 48,266 of RJWM01001601.1, read as the reverse complement.
CAGACGCTAAAAAACAGACTAAAGGGTCAGGGATTTAGCTCAGCGGCACAAGTGCCTGCCTGGCAAGTGTGAGGTCATGAGTTCAATCCCTGGTACCAATAATAATAATAATAAATAAAAAACAGACTAAAATAAAGGCAACAGAGTAAGGGGAAATAACATTATTGACACAAAATTTATCTCTAAAACATTTAGGGAGCTGATAACAAATCTAACATGATAATACACTGGGCCAGGCCTGGTGGACAGTTACAGTTCCAGGTATTCGGGAAGCTGGGGCAGGAGGGTCACAGTCTGGAGGTCATGGCAGAGCCAGGCCCCACCTCAAAGTTTAAAAAGGGCAGCGGGTATTAGCAGAGCACTTTCCTTGAAGGCATGAGGTCCCAGGTGCGACTTCTACTGTTGAAAAACTTAAAATAAGATAAAATAAAACAGAATGCCCTGTTTCCAGTGCCCTGTCATCCAAGTCCCGCCAAGGCTGAGAACAGTTACACAGCGTTCAAGCAATGAAACGTGGGAGAAACATCCCATAACGCTACTTTAAAGACAAACACCTTCAAGCAGTTATCCAAGCACTGTACTGATACACATCAATTAAGTGGAAAAACCTGACCAGCTTTAGCTTATAAAGGGTTTGGTTATTTACAGCTGGTAGCACACTCAACTGATACAATCTCTAAGAAAGGAATTCTAAGACAAAAGTCATTAAATGATAGCTCCTGACCTATCATTCTACTTTAGGCACTATTTCACAAAGAAATAATTTTTAAAAATATATATATATATGGTTTTGTGGGTATCATTTTTCCTGAGGCATGGTCTTGCTATGTAGCTCAGGCTACCCTTGAATTCACAATCTTCCTGTCTCAGCTTCCCAAATGCTAGAAGTATAGGCATGTGCCATCATGACTAGCCAAAAAAAAAAAAAAAAAATTACTTTTACGAAGATATTTATAGCTGCAGCTATATATTAGAGCTAAAATCTGGAAACAGCCCTAATACCTGTCTATGGGGAAGAAAGTATACCAAGGTAATGCAATATATTGCCACTAGAAATGATAAACATGAAGACTGCAAAACATTTTGCAAACAACTACTGTGTAGCAAGTCATGGTACTTTTTTAAAAACTAAGTCAAATTTATGAAAGCAAAACGAGGAGACACTAAAAATTCTGTTTCCACAAGTAACAAGTCAGGAGATGTAAATGAATAGTACTTTAAAAAATACAGCACATAGTTGTTGATAGTTATGTCTACTTTCCTTTAACTAAATAGATTAAATAGTTATAGAAAAGCACAGAAGGGCCAGGCATGGTGGTACATATCTGTAATTCCAGTACTCAGGAGGCTGAGGCAGGAGGATTGTGGTGAGTTGAAGACCAACCTGGGCTACACAGTGAGTTCATGGCCTGCCTGAACTACATAGTAAGACCCTGTCTCAAAAAAACAAAACGAGAAACAAAAACAGAATCCCCTCCCCCGCCAAAACAACAACAACAAGAAAAAAAAAAGCACAGAAGAAAGACTCTGGACACTAGAATCTGTATTCTCATTGTATTTCACACCTCTAGGTAACTAACTTCTCTAACTGTCCATTTCTTCATTTATGAAATGAGAATAATATCTCAGACAATTGTGTTGTTTTAAAAATGATATGCTGGCTAGGCACGTGGGTACACACCTATAATCCCAGGTACTAAGAAAACTGAGACAGGAGGATCACAAATTTGAGGCCAGTATGGGCAACTTAGAAAGACTCTGTCTCAGAATTTTAAAAAACATTTTTAAAGGTGTGGATGTAGTTCTTTTGTAGAGTATTTGCCTAGTATGTGAGAGGCCCTGGGTCTAATCCCCAGTAATAGAAAAATAAAAGCAAAAACAAATACAGGTATAGCACATTATAAATCACTACAAAAAAGTTGTTTTTATATAAATAAAACGTAGGTGCTGGGAACACTGGCTATCTACATGCAGACGACTGAATCTAAATCCCAGTCTTTCACTATGTACTAAACCAAAATCAAAGTGAATCTATCATCTAAATATTAAAACAATCTTCTGGAAGATACAATAGGTAAAACTCCTGAAGACACAGACACAGGCAAGGGCTTTCTAAACAATAACTAAACAAAAATATCCTCACAAATCAACAAATGGGATATCAAACTAAAAACCTTCTGCACGGCAAAGGAAACAAGCAACAGAGTGAAGAAACAACCTACAGAATGGAAAAAAATTTTTGCAAGCTGTTCCTCAGACAGGGGACTAATATCTAGAATATACAAAGAACTTAAAAAAAAAAGTACTCCCCCAAATAAAAGACCCAATCAAAAAATGGGCAACTGAAATTAACAGATACTTCTCATAAGTAAGAATGGCCAATAGATACATGGAAAAATGTCCAACATCTCTGGCAATTAAGAGAAATGCAAACCAAAACAACACTGACACGAGGTGTGGTATCACACACCTGTAATCCCAGCATTCAGGAAGCTGAGGCAGCAGGATCATGCCAAGTTCAAGACCAGCCTAGCCCACATAGTAAGTTCAAGGCTAGCTTAACTACAAAGAGGCTTTGTCTCAAAAATAAAAACGAAAAAACAACACTAAGATTCTATCTTACTCTACAAAGAAGGCTATCAAGAAATCAAATAATAACAAACAGTGATGATTGGGACGAGCATCCTGTATCTCCATCAACAGATGGATAAAGAAAATGTGGTATTTATACACAATGGAGTACTACTTTGCCATAAAGTATAAATTTCAGTCATTTGTAGGAAAATGGGTGCATCCTGAGAACATAATGTTAAGTGAAATAAGTAGAGAGTCAAGCTTAAACATTGCATGGTTTCTCTTACACGAGAAACTCAAGATATAAATAAAGAGCAAAATAAAAGTTAGAGAATAGGAAGCAGGAAGAGAGATCTTTCGCCAATGGGAAAGGGATCAAGAGATGAAAGGGGAGGAGGGAAAGGGGATGAGTAAAGGAACTGAGATGTGCTGTGTACATGCGCCAACTCCCAAAAGGAGTATGATCGTTATTACTATACACGTGCATTAATAAAAACTAAAAGTTGAGAAAAAATACATGTAGTAGTTAATATCCATGAATGGGCCCCCACTAAAGCTAAGTGAACAGTCATTTACTTTTTCTCATTAATTTACTTCTAACTTCTAGAACTTGCTCCTCTAGGATCAATGTTTCATCTTTTGGGCTGAATGATTAGGACTGGACATACAGAGGCACACGGGTTTGGTTTTGTTTTTACAATGCTGAGGACTGCCAGGGCCTTCCATATGCTAGGCAGCCACCCTCCCACTGAGCCAGACCTCCCAGCCCAAATGAGCACATACAGATTAAAGCTAGACTCGTGTACTGAACGGTCCCATTTGGTGAATGTGGCCCTAGTTTCAATGTGCACTACCAGATGCAAGAAGAGCTGAAGACAGGAAGAGTTACCAGGATGGACCAAAAGAACTGACCCTGCATTGAAAAAGAACAGAATACCCTGCGGTCTCTAACTGCAAATCCCGCCTGGTTATAAAGAGTGATCATTTCTAGTTACACCTTTCCCCTTGAGTTAGGTCTAAGTTAAGAGGTAACAGTAAAACAAAAAATGGAATATTCTAGATCATAGCGGAAAGAAAACAAAGGGGAAAGAAAGGACATATTTCCTGAAGAAGGATAAGGACAACACTTCTCTTTCTCCCCAGTCACTTCACTGCCATTTGGTGACACTTCATTAAGGGTCAAAGCACTCGCCTGCGGGCCTGATCACAGCAGCAGGAAACTTTCAAAGTTGAACTTTAGAAGCTGCTACCACACAGCAGGTGCAGGCACCCTCTCCCAAGGCGAATGCCACTTGGCTATGGTACCTCAAATCAAACTCTGACTTAAATTACTCCATCTGGCTTTGACTTGAGAAAGTTACCACCTAGTTAAAAGCATCTTAATAATTCAACTATTTCAGCCCTTGTGCAGTCATCTTTGAGGGTCGCTTCTCCTACCTGGCAGCCAAACTACATATATGTTTTTATTGGATCCAGTACATGAAAAATCAGGAACTTTTTTTAAAAAATCTGCTTTCTCTGAAAACAAGTGTCTCCCTGAGGACCCGCCACTGTCCAGTTCACCGCAGTCAGCAGAAGAAAAGTGCCTGCGAGGGCAGCGGCCAGCGCTCCTGGGCCGCCCACGGACGGACGGACGGAGGGACAGGCAGCCTGCCCTCCGCGGCCGCCTCTGGTCATGTGCTTCCCCCACTGCTGATGTAAAATGAGGGTGCTCCCTTCAAAACAAATGGCTAGTGCCCTGGAAACAAATTCCCGGTGGCTGTTTAAGCATAGAGGAACCTCTAACCTGGCCCATGGGCCCGACCCGACTGCTGCTTTCCCAGCCCTTCTTCTCTTGCCTCAGGCTCATTTTCCACTTGGCTCACTCCCTCTCAGCTTTCCAGCACTTAGTCACCACTGGAGTCTGACTGCATTCCTGGGCCCACGGCCTCTTTTAAACAAAAACAATACAACATGCACCCATGGTAAACTATCTGGCCCCTTGGGCCCTTGGCCAGTGAGTCCAAGGGAACAGAAATCAATCTGGACAGTTTCATCTCCCCTCTCCTCATCACAACCCAAACCAAGAGCAAATAAATCACCCTGATCTGAAGAATTACGGTTGGGGCAAAGGGGGAGAAATATGAGTATATCCGAGAGTTCTACAGAATCTCTTACATCAGAAAACTCCTAGAATGCGGCCCAGTGTCTCCCCCTGCCCAACCTTGAGCCCAGGCCCCCTTGACGTCACAGATGCTGCTGAACGATGTGACTGGCACAGCAGCCAGACACCCAGACACCTGCTGGCTTGCAAGCAGGGAGACGCACAGGTGCAGCAGCAGACCCTGTCCAAGGGCACAGTGCCACGAGAACGAGGCTCACGGGGCTGGCATTTTAATTTAACACATCTTAATGTCTCAATTTCTTTTATCTTCATCCTCTCCAGAAAGCAGATTTAGACGTTTATTGCAGGTTCCCAACAGTGCTTCTCCCAACACTAAGAAGTTGGTTTTAGAACACACTACTTAAGCAGCCCAAGAGGAGAAACTTCTAACTCATCATTTACATTTGCATTAGCCTCAGCAGCAGGGGTCTGTAACTAAGGTTCCCCCCAAAATCAATGAAAAATCATTAAATCATGTTACCTTGCTAGGCCTTCTGCCGAGGAACAGAAATAGAGTGAAGTAAGACTGTAGGGGCCACACCAGCACGAGGACAGGGCCACGCGCAGAACACAGAGGTGAGAGGGCTGAGCTGCGCCTCCCCTGAAGGGGCCCTACTGCCAACCCATTTACCCACCACCCTCGCACGCCGTGCTCCTCGCTACGCGACCAGACGCCAGCCGAGTCCCTTCTTTACACCCAACCCCACCCCGCCTCCCCACAGGACCAGCACCAGTCTGCCCTGTTCCTGAAGACCTTGCTTCCCTCTCCCAGGGACGTCAAATTCAGCCATTCTTCAGGATGAGCTAACATCTCTACTTCCTGGCTTCTCCAAATACTGCCCTTCATGTCAGCTGAACCCTTTCACTGAAGCTACCATAAACCTAGGCATTGCTGGCTTCTCATGGCTACGCATCTTATTTGTCCAGTGAGTCATAAACTGCATGAGATCAAGTCCTAAGCTTTCAAGTGCTCCTGAAAGTGGCTCTCAGCACTCCGCAGACCACATGTGCCATCAGACTTCACAGTGTACAGGACCGATCTTCCCACTCAACGATCAACACCTTTACAGAGATTTCTGGCAGATACTAAGACACAATGTGACCCATGATACAATCTGCTGCAAATAAGAGGAAGACTGCATGTTCAGGAGAACACTGTGAACTTTTTCTCCAAGGATATAAAAGAACAAGGTCAGGCCACTAAACAGTTCTATTCAAACACCAATAGACCCAAGGAAGAACAATAAAGTACATAAATAATCGCAGGCAGAGCTTTCAATTTTATGAAACACTTCTCCTCCCTGGGCACTAAACTGCCCACTATAGGTTCAAACTTGACAACCTCCTGCCTCAGCCTCTCAGCATGCTGGGATTACAAGCGTCCACTACTATGCCAAGCCAAAACTTGCTTAAAAAAAAAAAAAAAAAGACTTTCACCTTTAATCCTTTAATGTACTATTGAATTCTAACATCATATAAAACTATGTCTCAAAAAAATATGTCTCAGACACAAGGTATAAGAACCACAGTCCTCGCCGGGCGTGGTGGTGCACGCCTTTAATCCCAGCACTCGGGAGGCTGAGGTAGGAGGAGCGTTGCGAGTTTGAGGCCCGCTTGGGCTACAACGCCTACATAGTGCGACCCTGCCTCAAAAAACTAGGGCTGGGAGTTTGGCTCAGTGGCTTAAGTGCCTGTCTGGCAGGTGTGAGGCTGTGAGTTCGATCCCCAGTGCCGCAAAAAAAAAAAAAAAATAAAGAACCACAGTCCTAGCAGAACAGATACTTTGATAGATACTGCTTAAACAAGAACTGCTAAAGCTGAAGCAAGAGTTCTCAAAGGTATGGGCTCTTTGTTTGACAAGCCACACTTCCAACAATATCTGCAGCTTCAAAGGCTCTTTCTAAAAAGGCGTACTATAATATAACACATCTCTAAGAATTCAGCCAAAGCTTCCAAATCATTATGCTACAGAGACTCAAGGAAAAAATACTAAGCAGCTGAGTATCGGAAGGCATCTACTCACCAAAAAGTTGTCCAGAAACACTGGGCACAACCCTGGTTCTTTGTGTGTGTGTTTAGAATTTAAGAGTTGGGCCATGTTCATACCCATTTCCTCCTGCCACTGGCTAGGTTCTGTAATTTGCAAGACATTTGACCAGTGTGTGTGTTCTGTTAGATGTTAAGAGTTATTAAGCAGGGGGAAAAATTGTTATGGCCAAAACATTTGGGACAACGCTGGCTGAAACAACACAGGACTCCTCAGGGCCTTTGATTTATCAATGGGCACTGTGATCCCCAAGAGCGGGGCTGTGGTGCACAGCCTTTTTCACACTCATTGGATTACAGAATTAACTATTCAAGAATCATACAACATTCAGAAAGATTGATCTAGCACTTTCTCAGAATAAACAACCTCAGGAAAGATGTCACTATTGTTTTGTGCACAGGCTCCCCTTCTGAGGCATGAGGCAGGCATGAGGCAAGCACGAGCAGACTCAGAGGTAGACTTCGTTCTCTTCCCTTCAAAATGACTTCTCCCTGGACTCCCCAGCTGAAAAGTGAGGAATAATTACACTGCTCTGCTTCCCAGGGTTGCTTTTTATTGTTTTTAATCCCAAAACTGAGTTTCATATTAATCACCAAAACAGGTTCTAAACCCAGTGGCCAGACTTCAAAATCCCTGGTGTCCTCCCAGCCTGGATGAAGGGATGGCGAGAACATGAACCAGATGCCACCCCGTCGGTTTTCCCATCTCCAGTTCCCAGGCCACTGGGATAGCCAAAGTGCAGCCAAAACAAGGGCTGCAGGAGCTGTCCTCCTAGCCACCAACTTCTGGACAGTGCCCCTCTGAGCACACAGCACCCACGTCTGAATCCTGATTCACCCCCCCTCTTTTTTTTAATATGAACTTTAGAAAACTGAAAGAAACACCAGGTCAAGGCAGGAACTCCAGGCAAGAAAGAAAAAGAAGTATTCAGAGACTACTGCCCTTTCTCTAAAGAGAGGAACTCATTACAGTTAGTGAGCAGGGGAAATATCATTCCTTTCAGTGGAACAGCTTTTCAGGAAAAGTATCTCAGTGTATTTACTATAAAACAATTTAATTTCCCTGTCCCATCACCTGCCACCCCATCCCCATCCCCCCAAAAAAACCCACAGATTGTGGATTTCCTCTCACTCTTGGCAGGGTTACCAGAAGAAATATAATACCCCCTTTGGACTGCTCCCAACAGCTGCTGGAACAAGAGGGGGAAGCTGGGGTATCCCTCCAAAGCTGCCTCGAAAAATGACCATTCCCTCTTCCAAACCACACAGCCAGTGAGCATTAAGACTTCTCTTTATCACCTTCTTAAAGCAGGGAGAGACCACAAAAGCAAGTGTCCCAGTCCAAAATGCTTGTCTCCAGCCCATCTATTCTTCTCAGTTTGACTCAAGTTGAAGCTTATGTACAGTAAGTCAATGCTTGATTTCTTGCCTAGTATATACTTGTAGGATCAATCTGCTAAATCACACGGCTAGTAATTTTTGTTTGCTTGGTCCTTTGTTTGTTTTATTTGCTTGTTTGTTTGTTTTGAGATAGGGACTTGGTATATAATTTAGGCTGGCCTTGAACTCACAATGTAGCCCAGGCTGGCCTTGAACTCACTGCAATCCTCCTGCCTCTGCCTCTTGAATGCTGGGATCAGAGGCATGTACCACCATACTTGGCTATTTGCTTGTTTAATCTACCAATGTCCAAATAAGATTTCTTATTAAACTCCTGTTCTATTTAACTTCCTTGTCTGTGCCCACCGGACCCAACACCATCTACTTCTGTATACACAAATCCCTTTCAGGTCAAGAGACCTGAAAAAAATCTAGGAATAAATTCTCAGTGTTTCCATAGTACTCCAGCCCTTTATCCCTTGTCCACTACCATCCTATACTAATACTGTATCCTTCAGCTCTGTCTAGAAAAGTCCATTATGGGGCCACAGAGAGACCCAGCAAGCCTTCAGCCCCTCAGCTGAGACCACCAACAAAGAAGTTCATGAATGTCAACTGGGGGCAGAGGCAGTCTCTCTTTTTGCCAGGGAGAAAATGGACAGAATCCCAGCATCATTCCCCAAAGGTGACGGCTGGGGCTGAGTGAAGACCGTGAAAACTGTATGAAAGCCAGGGGAGAAAATATAATGCAAGGAATGATTTGGAATCATGAGCAGGAGAAGGCAGAGGGATGAACTGGCTGACCCCAAATGTCTTTTCCATCTCTTACTCCTATGATTCTTTGACCTCCAATTTTGTGCTGTGGACGAGGAATGGAAAGTCAACAGACATGGCGATGTTTTGAAAGAGCCTAGCAGTCTGCTCTTGTCATTTAGTGGCCTTTCCATGTATTTTTTAAGGTGTCTCTAAGCCCTGTCTTCATTTCACAGTTGTCACCTTTCTCAGCAATTTGAGCTCATGTCAAATACCAAAAAAGAAGAACAAAAAGAAAGAATGTGCTGGCAATTAATTGTGGGCGAAAGAGGGGCAGGCACAGGGGCCCATTGGGTGGCCCAGACTTCAGGGAGGCCAACGTGGACAGTTTGGAGAAAATGAAGAAGTGACTCGAAGTTGAGACAAGGCATCTAACCCTCTAACGAGAGGTCAATTCTTTCTCCAGATAGTCTCATGCTCAGTTCTAGATACAACTCAAGTAGTCACGTAATTTAGGATTTGTACATATATTCCTGGGGATGAGGGGGGCCTTGCTATGTAGCTCAGGCTGGCCCCAAATTCACAATCCTCCTGCCTCAGCCTCCCAAGTACTAGGATTACAGGTGTGTGCACACATACTCTTACTTAACACAATCATCTTACTTCTCTTGATTACAACTGGTGTTCCATCTGAATCCCGTTCAACTTTCAGTAGGACTTCAGAATAAAAGTATTTTCCTCAAAAGAAAATCAAATCTTTGTATTCTCAGCCTCTTCTGATGGCTGATACCTCTGAGAAATGCTTGCGAAGAATCAGTTTCTACAGATGGGAGGAGGCAGTAATGTTAATTTTCACTAAAAATTCATCCCAATTTCTATTTATCTTTCCTCCTCATCTTAACTTTCAAAATTTATAGAACCTGGCATCATAAAGAGTACACCTGAATTTCTCCTCACTGCATGCTAGGTGTCAGGACCAGAGAGCAATTTGGTGCCAGAGTCAGCCCAGATTGTCTCACCAAAGTTATTCTTTTCTACGTCAAACTCTCAATAATTTTGAAAAGAAATCTATAAACTTACTCAGTAACCACATTGCCAGAGGGATTTCAGCAGCTCAAGCACAATCTTTACCTAAGGTGAGGGTTCTAAAAACAAAAAACTGAAGGTACAGAGTAATGAAATATTTTGAGACATCTTTCCAGCAGGAATTCCTGAAGACTCTGGGTCTCTGCCTTGAGAGTCAGGAACTTCATCTACGGCCCTTCGAACTGGACAAGGCTGGGAAAGCCACGGCAGCACCTACACTCCCGCAGTCTCGGAGGAGACCCTTCCATGCCTCCGGTGTGCACTGACGGAGTGACTTCCCTACAACATGTCCTGTTTCCACAGGTGTGTTCTTTATTTTGAGCATGTAAACTGAACTGCATTTTTATTAACTCGCAGAGCCATTAAAAATAAGACCTTTCCAAAATGACTGAAGAGAACATATCCACAGAAAGAAGTTTTCAATAAATGAGAGCAAGTAAGTGCCTCTCCTCCCGAGCTAATGCAGAAAAGAGAAGCAGAAAACCAAAGCTACTCTGAGTTGCTGTTTTCTGAAAATCACAGCTGAGGTCTTAAATGTAACCAGGCAACAATGTCCTTTCCACTCAGTTAGGAAACTTTACGCCTTCTGAGAGAGGGAAAAAAAGCTCTTAGGTGCAATCATTTTAAAACAAACAAACACATTCTGCTTATCTGTGTCTATCTCACCACTCTGGATGTTAATGATCACTGAAATAGATACCCCGTCCACCAGCCTCAAAGGGCTCCAAGGCGGCAGACCCGCCAGAGGGATGAGCGTGCATGCCAGGGCAGACACCTCAGCGGCCTCACTCTCCAAGCACCTATTGTTAATTCCAGGAGAATCTAACACAGGCAAAAGCAAGGGAGTGCCCCAGTACTGCCCACAGGATGTTTGAAGTGAAATTTCTATTTGAAAACACAGTATGTGATTAGGGAGGGCAAGGAAGCCATCTTTAACATAGGAACAGCAAAAACGTTTTTTAAGTAAGTTTATATGCACAGATATATTTTTTTCTTTTTCTGCTCGTTAATTTTCAGCACCAGAATTTGCAGAGCGCACCTGTGCTCTCTCCCCATTATACAGGACACTTCTGGCACACAGCCTGCATTACGCATCCAGAGAGCTGCATTCCACTGTTTTGCTCCTGTACACTGATCTAAGTTAGCTTTCCCCCTACTCTTTAGGGAAAACTTTCAAATACTGCTGTAGGAAACACTAACTGATTTTTATCATTTTATTCAAGTTATTTCTATTCCCTCTAGGCTTCATAAATCCTACAAACCGATTTTTAATCAGATGACTGACTCAAACTATCTTTGTGTCCCTTTAAAAAAAACTCAGGGTACCTATTAGTGTTCACTGTTTGGGTGAGAGGCCTAAAGGGAAGCAAATTATTTGTTTGTGGTTTTAAAGTGGCCCAAATGCCTTCAAGCACAAGTATAAGACCATTAACAAATCACAAGGAACCAAAGCAGTTCATCTTACTCAACAAAGCTATGATCAGTTAGGAAGAACCTAACTGAACGGGGCTTGCCCTGGGCCGGAAGGTCAGTAAACCTTAGTTTGTGTTCCTAAGAATCAGAAGGCTCTTAAGCAGCAAGTGCAGGCCCTAAGCCTACAGGTTCTGCTGTCATGTTCATGAAAACATTCAGGACAGGTGAAAAAAGCTAAACTCAATGTGTGTGTGCGTGAGTGTGTGTTCCCTCCTATTGCCTATGCAGAAACCATCACCGCTCTTGCCATATACAATCTGACTAGGGAAGCCAAGCAATTTATAAGTCCTGTTTTATGATAATCTATTGAATGCCTGCTGCTGAACACTGTACCAGCCAGCACTCTACAGTTAGGTCTCATTTTACTACACAACGTTATTCTTTATATATAATAAAACTCAAGAGCCAATGAGGTCATATGGCTTCTAACAAAATCAAGTTTTGTGCTGCGCTTATAAAAATGTATCCGACTTATCCAGTCTGTAGTGAATTATCCCAAAGCATGAACGGCAGCCCCACACTGTCCAAGCAGCCACACTCTTGCAGAACTTTGGGCCTAAGGCCCGTGCACTTAGAGGACTGGGGTGCACGCCTCTGTCTTCAGGGATAACAAATATGGTACCTCTCTCAGTAGTGCAGTCTCTGCAGCTGTCCAGAGGCAGACCGCACTGGTAAACACTCTCTCCACCTGCTCTAACTTGTATAACTTCTCCCTCAACACAGAAAACCGAGCAGTGACCCTGCTCTTTATCAAGTGCTATAACAAGGTCCCTGGAAAGCAGGTGATACCTCACACTAAAACACAGCAAAAAATCAAAACACGCATGCCCAATAAATAGTAAAGCTGTAATACAGTCTGGCAGTCTCAAAGCACTATACACTATAAACTCATTTTCACTTTGCTGTTATTATTCCCACTGTCAGAGTAGAGACTCATTCCTACTACCTCTCTTACAGAAAAAAAAGTCCATCCATCCAATCGTCCATCCATTCAATCCCCACAAGGAGCAAAAGAAAGCCAAACTTTGCCTTGGTTCAGTTGGGTTCAAGTCATTCTAGTTACTCCTCTTATGAGTCAACTGATAATATTCTCTGAAAGTGTTATTCTGATAAAAAAAGGAAGAGAAAAAATACTATTTTTGCAGATAACAAGTTTGTATCCCACTCACGCCAAACCTAAGGAACCATTATCAACAAAATCACACTAGACTAGGAAGAGTTATGCAAAATGATCAGATTCAAAATTTACAAAAGATTACAGTAATCCTGTAAATCAATCATTCTCTGCTGGAAACACAAAGAGTGCACTTGCAATAAAAACAAAATGCACAAGATATTTAGAAACCACAAGAATAAATTCAGCAACAGATTTATGAGAACGTTATAGTGAAAACCACAGAAATCTCTGAAAAGGCAGACTTTTTGTGAGAAACTGAGTAGAAATGGGCACACATACACATACCCAACAAATATACAGTAATCTAACCCCCACACACATCACACTCTAACAAAAAACAACTTTTAAAATGGCATGAAAATGGAAAATATATCAGTGGAACAAAATGGACAATGTAGACATAGACCAAACACACAAACATAACATACTTATGAGTATGTATATATAAACTTAATACATGGCAAAGTTAGCTTCCTGAATCAAGAGAATAAAAAGAATTACTTCACAAAAGGTATCATAATAACAAGCAACCATTGGGAGAAACACAGTAAACCGAATTCACTTTTTGCACCTAAACAATTAAGATATTAATGAGACTATTAACTATTTTTAAAAATCAAGTTGTAAGAAAACCAGTAGGAAAGCTAAGAGATTTATTGATCTGTGAAGAAATCAATTTCTCAGCTTTGGAGGAAAAGGAAAAACAACAAGACTGCCAGATTCTAATAACACATAAAACTTCTATGGGATAAATACAGTAAAGTAAAAATCGGAAAAATACTTGTGCCCAAGATGACAGACCAGACTAATATCTACGATCCACAAAACTTCTAAATGTGTAAGAAAAACATCAAGAACCTAATAATAAACGGGCAAAGATCACGGTTGAGACAATCTCACAGGTGAAACAAACACATGGGAAAATATTTATCCTGGTCAGTAGTAAAAGTGGTGCAAATTAACACAACTCTGACATACCACATAATCCGCTAAAGTAGCAAAGATATTTTAAAAGTTCTCAGGAGATTGCTTCAATCACTTTTTGCAGGTATACTGTAACTTGATCCAACACCTTCGCAAACCATAACTTTTGATCAATAACACCTATCTTGAGATTTTATCCTAAGAACTAATTCAAACAGATAAACGTAGCGCATGTCGTGACTTCTACCTGAATAAAGCAGGTACCCGGAAATGTATCACGTTATTCACTACATACTTAGGACACAGTGACTGCTACCAAGGGGGAGTGCAGCTGAAAATTTTACAAAATGGAAATAATTTTCGAGAGTTGATAGTATTATGGACCTTCATGTTTTAAAGCACTTGAATGTTACTGTACTGTGCGACGGGTGGGTGGGGTGGCACTCAGTCTGAAAGCTTTTCCTCCCCCAGTTGCACACAGCCCCACTTCCGCTCTCCCAGCGTGTGGTTCGGCCCTGTCGGACCCGCGCGTCTCAGCCGCTACCGGAACAGGCCGGAAGGAAACCTTGACCGGGGCCTGGCCCTAACCGGCCCCCGCCTCAGGCCGGCGCCTTCGGAGCCCCGCGGCGCGGGCCGGGTTTCCGCAGGTCTCATTTATCTGAGGCCTGACCGCGCTGTACTCCGGCGACGCCGGGGGCACGGGCCGCTCCGCGGGCGCTTACAGGTCGGTGCCGAGCCGCGAGAAGCCGGCGTGGAGCGAGGCCCGCGCGATGCGGCGCCAGGGCGGGTCGCAGCTGGTGAGGCGGCGCAGCGAGCGGCACACCTGGGCCAAGCGGCCGAGCGCGCGCGCGTCCAGGTAGGAGCAGACGAGCAGCAGTAGCTCCTCGGGCAGGCGCCAGAGAGCGGGCCCCGTGGCCTCCTCCGCCGCCATGGCCGTCGTCGCGGCCGTCGTCGTGACCGCCCGGGAGCCGGCGCCCCGCGCGCCGACCGCAGCCCCTACCGCCCCTTCCGGTGCGCGCCCGCTTCCGCCGCGCGCTCTCCCCCGCTTCCTCCGCTTCCCCTTCCCCGTGCTCTTCCCCGGCCGGCCCGCGCCCTCGCCCTCGCCGCTCCCGGGCGGTCCCGAGCGGCCCTGGCTGCCCATGACGACGCGGAGCCGGGGACACCGCTGCGGCGGGGAGGCGACAGCGCCCCGCCCCGGGTCACATGGGACGCGGGCAGGGCCGACGCCGGCCGAGCGCGCGCAGTCGCTCCTCCAGCGTGCGGCGAGGCAGCCGGGCTCTGGAGCGGCCGCGAGGCGCGGGGAGTACAGCCCGACCCCGCTCCTGCGCCTCCCCGGGCCTTGCCGGCTCGCCGGACCACGGGAGCAGCCGGGTTCCTTCGCCTGACCTCGCGCGCCAAGAAGGGGCTGCGTCCAGCGGTGCACCTGTGCGCTCGAGGACACGAGGCCGAGCCTGCCACCCCCAGCACAGCATGGGCGGGGAAACGGCCATGGTGGGCTTCTTGCCGGCCACCTCCCAGAAACGAGCTGGTTCTCCAAGGTCACCCAGGAGCCCTGTCGGTTGGCACCCATGGGATTCTCCTGGCACAAAGCTGAAGGGAGAGTTGCTGGGGTCTAGACCTGTGCTGGCCCACACGGTCAGCCCTGAACACGTGTGGATATGAGCATTTGAAATGTAGCCAGTCCAAAATGAAGAATGCTCTAAACATGAGAGCAATGCCAGATTTCGAAGATGTAAGAAAAAGGATGTGAAATAGCTTTTTTTTTTTTTTTTTTTTTTTTTTTCGCGGTACCAGGGAGTGAACTCACAGCCTCGCGCCTGCCAGGCAGGCACATAAGCCACTGAGCTAAACTCCCAGCCCTTGAAATAGCTCATTAATTTTATTATAAAGTTACCATTTTAGCTCTATTGGATTAAATGCAATGTATTTTAATGTAACTAGTAGGAAATTTAATGTTATACAAGTCACCTGCATTTGCAGCTCACATTTTTCTGATAGCTCCAAGCTACACAATAAGATCTGGCATCTTCTTGCCTCTCTTTTATGTATCCTGTCACCCCATAGAAAGGTTTGGGGTATTTTCTTCTGTATTTTATCATCATTTTGACTATTTTTAGGGAGTAGTGATGAATGAGAAATCAATTCTGAAAATGTTTCAATGCATAACATAGTTAAGGAAGAAAGAGCATCATGTAACAAGGTCAGACTGGAATCTGGCTTTGCCCTAGAATTACTTTTTGATCTTAGCAAAACAACAACAAAAAATCCCACCTATCTTGGCCTTTTAGTGTTCTGAGTCTAGTGGAGATAATGCCTTTGCCTTACTTTCGAAGGATAAATGAGATGATCCCTGTGAAATGCTTTGAACTCTTCTAAGAAAATTCTCAATAATAGTTACAGGTCAAATCCTGTTACAAATACACACACACACACACACACAAAACTACAACAAAGGCTTTGTATAGAAAACGATTTCCAAACTCCATGCAGGGGTTTGTTGAAAGCAGCGTTTGGTACATTTCAGTACAACCAAAGAATTGCGGCCATCTCTTAGAAACCACTATTAAAAAGTTCACTTACTCTCAGATTCACTTACTATTAGATGATTGAGTTAGGAACATGCCAGTTAAGGTGATATCATCAATTCAGTGCTCATTGATCCTGCTACATTTGTGAGCTTCAGTTCTGGAAGGAAAACAAGGATGAATATAACATATAGTTCTTCCATTTTGTGTTCTAATTTCTGTAGACATGTTTGTAATTTCTTACTGTTTGACTTTTATTTTTCTGGTACTGGGGACTGAACCTAGAACCTCCTCACTGAGATCTCCCTGGAGATAGAATTTTACTGAGTCCCTAAATTGTCCAGACTGGGTTTGAACTTGTGATTCTTCTGCCTTAGCCACTCACTGACAATTTTTTTAACCCTGTCTTTACACATTGTAAAGTTATACCTAGTTTTTGGAGGGGGACACGAAAAATTGTTTAATCCAGTACAAATTGTCAGCATTAAAACCACTTTCAAACAAGTACAATTTACCCTGTATACTACATTGGCTTCATTGATGGAGAAATTAAAGCACTATTTAAAAATATCTGAATAGAGATGGGCATGGTGACACATACCTGTAACCCAGCAGTTGGTAGGCTGAAGCAAGAGGATGGCAAGTTTGTGGTTCACTGATTTCCAAAACAGCCATGTACTCTCCATAAGGGAAGAAAGGCAAAAACAAATGGAAACTTAACAATTAAAAAAAAAAAATTGGTGGCAGTACATGCCCATAATCCCAGCACTCAGATTGAGTAAGGAGGATCGCTGCAAATTCAAGGCCAACCTGAACTATTGCATCTCAAAACATCAAAACTATAGTTTACATGGGTGTGGTGGCGCAAGCCTATAATCCCTGCACTCTGGTGGCTGAGGCAAGAGGATTGCCTTGAGTTCAGTGTCAGTCTGGGCTACATGGTTCAGGACCCGCCTGAACTACATGGTGAGACCGTGTAGTCTCAATATATATATGCCCAGTTCAGAGAAGCTGGTATAATTGTTTATCAACCATCCCTTTCCTAACTCCTTAACCAAAAAAAGAAGAAAAATCAAATTTGGGATGCAAACAAAACTAAAAACTATATCACAAACACACATATACACCTTTAAAATTCTTTTATGAGATGGTTAAACTGGCTCGTAAAATGGGCTTATAATTAAAGTAAATGCATACTTTTATGGTGGATCTGCATTTTGCTATCAAAGAAAATGTATGAATAGAAAAGAGGAAGAAGAGTACAGTGGACTTCAGAATATCTTTAAGAAAAGCTATCAATTCCCTTGAAATTCAAATTCCAGAACCAATAAAATAATGTAGGGGCATGACATTCACATTTGTTTTGTTGTTTGGGGCGGGGGTTGGTACCAGGGATTGAACTCATAACCTTGCACTTCCCAGGCAGGCATTTATGCCACTGAGCTAAATTCCCAGCCCTCACATTCATTTTTATAGATTTTATTTTAATTTGTTGTTTGAATATTAATAAATACACTGAAAACATTGAGCTACTTTCAAATTAAAATACAAAAACAGTAATTCATAATATATTGAAACTTAAGACTGTGAGTTTTAGAAGCATTGATTACTTCTTTTTTTAAAAAAAACAGGTTCTTAGGCAATGTACTTTCTAGGTCCCCTTCTGTCTCTTTTAGACAGAAGTTGTCTTTCCCTCAATAAATATTTCCTACTTTAAAAACAAAACAAAACAAAAAACCAGGCTCTTACTATGTAGTAGTTCAGGCTGGCCCCAGACTCGTAATCCTTCCGCTTCAGCCTCTTGAGTGTGAGGATTATAGGTGTGCACCA
Source organism: Dasyprocta punctata (assembly GCA_004363535.1). Taxonomy (NCBI): domain Eukaryota; kingdom Metazoa; phylum Chordata; class Mammalia; order Rodentia; family Dasyproctidae; genus Dasyprocta; species Dasyprocta punctata. The sequence continues at coordinate 30,355 of RJWM01001601.1, read as the reverse complement.
TCACTCCTAGCTAGATGCACTGAATACTTTTACAGAGTTGTTGTTGGGGTTTTTTTGGGGGGGGTGGTGGATTTTGGGAGTTCTTTTAAAAAATTTTTAAAGAGGATAAAACCAGGGAAAATAAAACAATAAAAGCAATCAAAATAAACCAGTATAAGTGATACAGGGCTTTAAGACCTTATGAAGTCAACAATAGTTACCATAATACCTTTTGTCGTCTTCAGAATAACTGTAGATGCCTTCAGACATAGTAGAATTCAAACAGAACAGAATAGAAACAATAAAGACAAAACAATGAATGCAATAAAGGACTTCAAGCCAATAGTAAATCCAAAATGGCTGCCATACTATGTCTTGCTGTCTTTCAAATAGCTGTTCATGTCATCAGATTTAACATAATCAAACAAAATAAAAGAATAAAACCCAACAAAACAATGAAAACAATATGGTTTCCCTGTCGGGAAGGCTTCCTGGTGAGGTCTGGTTCTCTCCCCATGAAGTCCAGGAATGGCGCTGGCTCACAGAGGGAGGCTTGGGTGTGGCCGTCCCCACTCCGGCAGCAGCCCATGCATGGCACCGGTTTCCAGGTGGGGATCACCTCCCAGTGAGAGTGAAGTCTGGGTCTCGCTCTTTTTTTTTTTTTTTTTTTTCTTTTTTTGAGACAAGGTCTCAGGCTGGCCTTAAACGGCGATCCCCCTGCCTCTGCCATCTGAATGCTGGGATTACAGGTGTGTACCACCACACCTGACTTTTCTCTCTCGTTTTAGATAAGAGTTTTGCAGAATTGTCTAGGCTGCCCTGGAGCCTACAGTCCTGGCGGCTGGAATTATAGGTGTGCACCAGTGTATCTAGCTTTGTCTTGGTTCCTTTTTAAGAGTTAATCATGTGGACCCTCAACTTCCTAATGCTTTTTATAATCTCTTTGCAAAGCTTTAAAGGAATTTGTAGGGACTAACATATCTTGCCAAAGAACATTTAACTTTGAAAAACACACACACATCCATTTTACAGTTCTCCCATGCAGAGGAATTTCAACACATGCTTCGTCTTCAAGGAGGTGGAGCTAACTCCTCACTCCTGATGAGAACTGCATGAAGTGACCTCTGCACCTGCCTTCCAGACAGTGCAGCAGAAAGGGAGGGGGCAGCTTACGGCGGAGAAGGCTCCCAAGCACCGCCTCAGCCGGGGGTCAGGGTCACACCCACTGTGAAAAGCCATGTTGCTGGACGGTGCCTTGGCATGGTGAGAACACTGACACTTTACCTCTCTAGTCTTCCTCCGCAGAACCCGTGATCTCCGTCTAATAATAAGAACATCACACCAATTCCAGTTAAGGAATGTTCTACAAAAATACCTGGTCAAGCCGGGCGTGGCGGTGCACGCCTTGAATCCCAGCACTCGGGAGGCTGAGGTAGGAGGAGCGTTGTGAGTTCGAGGCCAGCTTGGGCTACAACGCGAGCCAAGGCCGGCCTGGGCTACACAGTGCGACCCTGCCTTAGAAAACCAGGGCTGGGAATTTGGCTCAGTGGCTTAAGCGCCTGTCTGGCAGGTGTGAGGTTGTGAGTTGGATCCCCGGTGCCGCAAATAAATAAATAAATAAATAATACCTGGTCAGTATTCCTCAAAATGTTTGCCAAGAGACTGCATAGCGAGATCCTGTCTCAAAAAGAGAAAAAAAAAAAGTTTGCCAAGAGGGCAACCCACTCAGGACCCCTTCTGTCTCTCTCAGAGAGAAGCTTTTTTTTCTCTCAATAAATATATTCTGCTCTTAACCTCTGTCGTTCCTAAAATTCATTCTTCTATTTTAGAGAACACAAACTCAAACCGGGCATCTAGTAGGTTGCGAATTTCTTTCCCCTATATCAACAGAAAAATATCTTTTGTAATCTGAGTAAACAAAGATGCTATATGGAAAGTAATAGCCACCAAAAAAAAGTAAGTAGACTAAACTTCATTAAAATTAAAACTTCTAAAAAAATGTTTGCCAAGAGCATGGTACATGCTTGTAATCCCAGCACTCAGGAGGCTGAGGCAGGAGGATCACCACAAGTTCAAGGCCAGCCTGAACTGCATAGTGAGACCCTGTCTCAAAAAAAAAAGTCAAGATTATCCAAAATAAGGGAAGTCCGAGAAACTGTCACAGTCAAGAAAAGCCAAAGGAGACATAAGGGACTAAAGCTGATAGCTGATGCGGTATCCTGGGCAAAATCCTAGAACAGGAAAGAAAATGGACCTTAGCTAAAAACTAAGAAAATCTGATCAGTTCATTAATTGTAACAAATGCACATACACATAGGCGCTGTCTATACAATCTTCACGATATTCCTGTAACTCTGTTATTAAAAAATAAAAGTTTTCAAAAAATTCATTTTGGCCTTTTGTGACTTTATGGGAAAGTTGGCAAATATTGACTGTCATGCCCATGAAAACAATATTTTTCTGGAGTTATACATTCATAGTATTATGAACCTTATTCTGTTACTCTAGATGCAAAAGAAAGAAGTAAAAATAAATCATTTCCAACAAAATGTGAACTTCTATTTAAGACTTCTAATCCTGTAGGGTTAGGAGTGAAACTTGGCAGCTTAGCATGTGTAAGGCCCGAGATTTGAGCCTTAGCACTACAAAATAAATGAGTAAAGATTTCTAGTTACCTAAATTAACAGTTTCTAGGAAAATTGACTTTCCAAAGGTCAGGAAATATCATTCCAAGATACTTTTCTGAATTTATAACTGTGAGAGAAGAGACATTTCTGATCGCTGATTTTATATAAATTATATATATGTATTTAAACATATTATGTAAGTACACACCAATGTATACAAAAGTCGAGGCCTGTCTATGATGAATCAAAAAGCAAGAAAGGAAATATAACTTTTGAGCTGGGCGTGGTGGCACATGCCTGTAACCCCAGCACTCAGGAAGATGAGGTAGGAGGACCATTGCAAGTTTGAGACCAGCCTGGGCTACAAAGTGAGCTCAAGGCCAGCCTGAACTGCACAGTGCAAGCCTGTCTCAAAAACAAAAAACAAAAAACAAAAAAAAAAAACATTTGAGGGGAAACAAAACAAAACAGATTTCTAGGAGAAATTCAGTTACATAATGCTATCATTAGTCAGTTTGTAATACTCTCCTTTTTGTCACTGGGTAATGTTCAATAAAGTTTCAAGAAAATATAAAACCCTCAGAATTAGGATTTAAGATCAATTCTTGTATTGCCATGTGGCATCAGTGATTTTTTTGGCCCGGGCCAGTCAGAAGGCTGAGTCTTGACAAGTGCTGGAAGATATAAAACTTGAAGAAAACTACAAAACCTTGCGAAAGTACCATGATTGCTAATTTCTTACTGTGTTTTCAGATTCTGGTTTTTTTAAAAGATAATAAATAAAGTCAGTCACTATTAAGATAAAATTTGTATAAATATGATTGTGAGTTATTTTCTAAGAAATCATGAAAAATTAAGTTCCAGGAAAAGTTTGCTCTTTAGGCATATTTAGCTGTCCTAGAAGAAAGTGTTGTGTTAAATATAGAATGCTTATTTCACATTCTATAATTATTATTAATGCTATGTAATAACACCTAACTTCAAATAAATTTTTTCATTTAAGACCTTTGTCACACTGAATGAAACCACAGAATGTCACTTATTTACCTCGTGATAGGTTTGGGGTTCTATTAAAAAATTAAAAATGCAACCGAAGCCTGGTAATCCAAGCACTCCAGGGGGCTGAGGCAGAAGGATTGCAAGTTTGAGCCCAGCCTGGGCAACTTAGCAATTTATCAAAGCTGTGCCTCAAAGTAAAATATAAAAAGGACTGGGGATGTAGCTCAATGCAAAGGCCTTGGGTTTGATCTCCAGTACTCTATCATAGGTCAGGGTGGGGGGCATGAAGAATTCAAAGGACAACTGTCCTGAAGTGTCTATCATTCAGTTACATTATCTTATATAGATGCTGGACTGTGTTGTTAAATATAAACACACACACAAAAAAAACTAGGGCTGGGTGTTTGGCTCAGTGGCTTAAGCGCCTGTCTTGTCAGGTGCGAGGTTGTGAGTTCAATCCCCGGTGCCGGGGGGGGAATATATATATATATATATACACACACACACACACAAGTTCTGGTGTTGATTGAGTAAAAATAGATCTTAACTTTTTAACCAAGATTTATGTTATCTTTTAAGAAACTCACTGATTAGACGGGCGTGGTGGCGCACACCTTTAATCCCAGCACTGGGGAGGTTGAGGTAGGAGAAGCGTTGTGAGTTCAAGGCCGGTTTGGGCTACAACATGAGCGCCCAAGGCGGGCCTGAGCTACATAGTGCGACCCTGCCTCAGAAACTAGGGCTGGGAGTTTGGCTCAGTGGCTTAAGCGCCTGTCTAGCAGGTATGAAGCTGTGGGTTCAATCCCTGGCGCCGCAAAAAGAAAAAAAAAGAAAAGAAAAAAGAAACTCACCGATTCTAAAATGTTAGTCTATGTAATTTTCCCTTTCCTGTAGCAGCTGTTTCAAACACAAACAGATGAATGAGAAAAGGCCCCTGTGTTAAAAATCTACCACGGGGAAGGTGCAAGTTAGGCCTCCAGGTTCAGTAGATTGAGCTCTTCTTGTGGCAGCCTGAGCTGTGAGGTTCCCAGTGCATGCAGCCAGGGAGACAGCTGCTCCTTCCACAGCGCATGCGCTAGGTCACCTATCAGGTTGCCTCTGGACAGCACAACTCTGCTTTGCAGCAAGTGACGGGCCTTTAGCTGGAAGACATTCTAAGAACAGTGAGCAAACACTTCTAAACTGCCCATCCACACTAGGAGCACCCAAATTAGGAGGGAAATGGAAAATTAAAAAGCTGAACCGAAATCCACCTGATAACAGACTCAAACAGTGATAACATTGGTATCAGTCCTGAAGAGATAGAGTGAAGGGCAGATTCTCACTTGGCCTGGGTGTGAACCTCCAGGTAGCATAGAACTATTGAAAGCAGAGAGGAACTTTGGCCCAGATGCTATTGCATCCAGGTGTGTGTGGCAGGATTCGGGAGATTTAATCTGTACTGTGTCACGGACTTCATCTCAGCCATGCATAATCCCAGCTACTCAGGAGGCTGAGGCAGGAGGATCATAAATTTGAGGCCAGCCTTGACAATTTAGCAAGACCCTGTCCCAATTTAAAAAGGGCTAGGGAGGTAGCTCAGAGGCATGGTCCTTGCCTGGCTTGCACAAGGCCCTGCATTCAATCCCCAGTACTGCAGACGGACAAACAGACACACCCTTTCTTGGACAACAAGAGACTAACCACAGGGTCAGGCCCCAAAGCTTGCCTAATTTTCCAGGAAAAGTTGAGGTCAACCAGAAGATAGCGTGTTGAATCTAAGTATCAGAATTAAAGATGTGTAAAGCAATAATATTTATTAATATTTTGTAAGGTTAGAATATTATTATTAATACCGGCTGTTAGAAGGAAATTGTCAGTTCAGTATCCTGTGTTACATTAGCCCACACAGGAGAAATCCATGAACAAGGGAATTTTAAATGTTTAGGCAGTTGTGTCATGACAGTCTGGATGGGATGGGTCATACAGCTTCCATAATGCTGATTTTTTTTTAAACTTAAAAATAAACCACATAAATTTGTAACACTTTTTTAAGGTTTCAAAACTCCCAAAAAATACACTTTCAAAAGTCTTTCATGTTATATTTAAAGCAACTGACTCAAAAGTGTCCAAGACAGTCAGAGAAACAGCCGGAGAAGAAATCAGCCAGTGATGGGGTTTAAAAGTGTGTGGAATCAAAGCCTCCCACACTGTTACAACCAACCAATCATATCCATAGAAGAGAGTCATAAGCAGCTGTTAAAAAGAATGAGGAAAAAGTGAAATGCAGGACAGTGTGTGTCATGTAGCATAAGTAGAGAAAAACATCTGCGTGCTGATTTGTGTGCACCAGGTATCTCTGGAAGGTGTGCAGAAACCTAGCACCAGCGCTTGCCTCTTGGAAGGGAAGCTTAGTGGATGGGCGACAATTTCTTTTCCCTATGTTTCATTTTATACCTTTTGAACTTTTGCCTATTAACTATTTACATGTGCTACCTAGCAAAAGTAAGTTTTATCTCCAATAGAGGGCATTCTAAACAGTGAAACTGTGTTTCTCGAGCAGGCTTGGATGCGTGGAAGAGTCTGCAATGAGAGGAATTGCCACTGCTTCGCGATGAAGAGTCAGAGTGGAGCAGAGGCGTGGGGACTGCGTGGATTGACTGGGGTGTTCCAGGTTCAAGAACTAAACCGGGCCTGTAATCCCAGCACTTGGGAGGCTGAGGCAGGAGGATCGTTGCGAGTTCAAGACCAGCCTGGACTACAAAGTGAGTTCAAGGCCAGCCTGAACTGCAGAGTGAGACCCTGTCTCAAAAAATATCGCCAGGGATTTAGCTCAGTGGCATGAGTGCCTTGTCTGGCAGGTGTGAGGTTGTGAGTTCGATTCCCGGTACCAGAAAAGAAAAAGAACTAAACTGGGGAAAAAATTACTAAGAAAGAAAATCATCTGTAGAATAAAACTGCAGAATGTTATAACAAAGAATTTTCAAATGAAGTCCATCATGTCTGCAAATCAGTTTAAGCAATCTCAACTTTTAAAAGCTCTGACACATACTTCCTACACACACACACACACACACACACACACACACACACAGTAAGCAGCCTATCAGACTATTAAGATATTTCTGAAATTTTATGGTCATCTCTTTTTTTAGGGGTCATTCTTTGCATTTTTGCTGTCCTAGATGTACCTCTTTAAGTCACAGCAATGCCAGTTAAAATATTTTTTTCTTTTTTAGTTTTGTTTCCAACCAAATCTTTTGTACATTTCTGGAATTTAAGCCACCTCAGTTACTGCTACTTATCTATAACACCGTTGCTTTGAGGGATTAAAGCAGGTTTTTTTTTCTAATACACTTAGATCGAGTCATCTGCGTTGAGAAGAATATCTTGTTTGAATTGAAGATGGAGAATCTCTTATTTTTTATTTTTATTTTGTTTTTGTTTTTTGATCGTTAGTTGTTTTGATTTCTCCTGAGAGTAGTAATCTTCAGCAAGTGATATTTTTGAAAAGCCCCAAGCACACCACAAAACATTCCAAGTGATTTTAACTCCCGAATGAGGTTGGGCTACCTGAGTGATTCTCTCTCTTCTCTTGTTTGGCAGAAAGGATTAGAAACCTCCACAGAACTTGCTCTCTATTAAAGTGGAGTGCTGTGCATTCATTGGCAAGAGGTGAATTGTTTTCAGATTACATGTGAAAGAGCGTGTGTGTTTCTTTCCCACATCAAAGAGTTGGATGGAAGCAGTTCTGAGTATTGCCAGGGATGCAAGAATTGGTGCTAAAGTGATTAACAAAATTGCTTTTCTGCAAAAGAAGCACAAAACATTACCTAGGGATTAAAGGAGGAGAGGGCAAGATTAAAGGTGATGTTGAATTTTGGGTAGAATATCTTATCCATCTTTTTCAAATCATGCTTCAAGGATTCTGTGGCCCCTCCTTAAGGAAACCTGAACAAATCAAAGCCCTGCTTTCTCAAATTTTGTATACAGGGACATTGACAAGGTAAAATTAAAACTGCTAACACCAGAACATTCACTAAGCCACCTTCCTATCTTTATCTTACACTACAAGTACATTTGAATGTTTTTATTCAGCACACTCCAATGACTCCATTGATCGAAATCGCTTTCATTTGTAATTGGTTTGTGTGTCCACCTGTAGGGCTTAAATGATAGTGCTTTATAGAATTTCTGGGGTGATTGTTCTGTTTTAGTAAATCTTAACTGGTTAGCCCAGCATCCCTTTTTAAATGTACCTTTCACTGTCAGAACCCTTATCTAGCCTAAATGTTATAAAAGAAAACAAACAAAAAAACTGTCACAGGCTGGGGACGCGGTTTGGTTGTTGAGCACTTCCCTAGCATGTGCGCGACCCTAGGTTTGATCTCCAGTACTGAAAAATAAAACAGAACTCACATTCTAAAGAGCGGTGCATTCTAAATAGTGAAGGAAATATCATACCGCAAACCTCACTAGTTCTGGCTTAGGGAATTATTTTAAGGATAAGCTCTGAAATGCCCCACAGCATTCTCTGTCCCTTTGCACTTTTTCAAGTCTTTTAAAAACCAAACTTGGCTCTTTGCTTCTTCCATGAAGTCCTCGTGACTTTAGTCTCCCAACTACGTGGGCAGGACAATATAAGCACGTCACTCTTCTCGTATGAATAAATTTCTTTCTCTTTGGTTTCTTTAATGTATTGTCAAAAATGGAATGAAACATTTATGTGGATAGGTGGCAAAAACATGGTATTGAATGAAAGAAGCAAAACAAATGTGTGTATATATATATATATACATTTATACATGGTAATACAAAAGCAATAGCCTTTTAAAATTATGTATATAAAAATGCAAAAACAAAACAGACCTGTCAAACTCTTAAGAGGGCTGCCACCAGGAAAAGTGTTGGCACATGGGACTGTGGTAGTGGTGAAGAACTTTAGTTCCATCTGTAATCTTTCTTTTTTCTCAAAGGAAAAGAGCTATGGAGCTAAGCTTGTTCGCTTCGGTACAGGAGATGTGCAGAGTCATAAACAGCAAAAGTCTGGGCTCTCTGTTGTCTTCTCATCAGTTGTTCTTTCATTAATGTAATGATTTTTTGGTCAGACCCTAGTCATGTCTCATTTTCTTTACAGGACAGTAAAAATCTGTTTCAAATTGATTAAATAACTCAGAATAGACATTGTGTCCTGTTTGCCCATGACAAATTTTTCCCGAGGTACCGGGCGCTCCCCGCAGCCTGAGACACACTGCAGTCCTCCATGAAAAGAATAAACAGATGCATAAATCAGCACAGTTCGCCGGCAGCTCGCATTTTCATCCTGAAACGAGGTTTCTCCAGGTTGCCTCTTTGACTTCTTCACTCTCAGGAACTTGTTGACAACAATCATTTTTTTATCTGTCTTTCCCTTGGGGTCCTGTAAGGTCACTGGACATAAGATAGCTGTGAAATTTGACATTGTTCCCATTTAAATGCTTCCCTCCAACAAGTGCCAGACTGCGGCCGCTTGGGAGCGGGGCCTGCACGGCCGCCGGGCTGCAAGACCGCCAGCCCTCCAGGCTTCAAAGCCTGCCATCCTTGATCTCACTAAAGAATGTTTTTGAATTCTATGTCCATCTAGTGGTTGCCTGCAAAGATCTACTTGGCTTTTTCTTTCTTCCTTTTCTTTCACACTTGATCAGTGAGATTCTGTTTGTGATGGGGGTTTTGCCCCCCTTGGTCTTTAATTCTTTCCCAGGTGGTTTCAAAGTGTCTGTCCTCAGCCCCTGCTTTCTATAAACAGGCAGGAATTCGAGAGCTGCAGTGCCCGTGCTCTCCTAGCGGAGCCCTTCTGCTCTTACTTTGAAAATCGACTGTTTTGTGGACAGTAGAGTACAGTTCTTTTTCACAGATGAGATTAGAGGCTTGAGGGGAGTCTGAAGGGAGGGGAGTGTTTTTCTTTTTTCTTTTCTTTTTTTTAAACTGGAGAGCCTTTGTATTGTAACTCATTTTAGCAAATGCAAGAATTTTACTTATTTTACACTCAGTTGCACCTTTGGTTAAGGATGACATGGCACCAAGTAGAAGGTGCTGGGAACTTTCTGATTTCCTCACTAATGCCGTCTCCAGCATCTCCAGGGTACCTATTATAAGAGGTAAAGATCAGGTGGCAATGGCAGCTAACGTGGCTGCATATCCAAGGGATTGAATTAAACAAATTCTAGCAGAGGATTCTGATGTATCCATGGGGGTCGAGCTATCTAGCTGATCTCCCTTTCTGGGAGTCGAAAGATCTCTTTCCAGGTCTCAGGTCCTGTATTGCTTTAGAGTAGGGAGTCTATACCAGTTGTCGATCTTTTCCATTCTCACGTGGATTCTGAAAGTTGGGGAACTGATGGATTTATATCCACATTGCTCTGAATTCTGTCAGAGGAAATTACTGATGGAGACCAACTGCTGTCTTGGTTCCAAAGTATCACCAGTGCGAAGGCATTACCTGTGTCTTGGGCCACCTTGGCCTCTAGGAAAAGATGGGCACACATGAATTAATGGCTAAAGGTCACTGCCTTTTGTTCAGCTCAAATTAAAACAAATATTTATACTCATTGAAAATATTTTTTTCTGAAGTTGGGTACAGTGGGGCATGCCTGTAATCCCAGCTATTCAGGAGGCTCAGACAGAAATATCACAAGTTCAAGGTCAGCATGGGCAACTTAGTGAGATTATGTCTCAAAAGAAGGATAGAAGGGTAGGATGGGATGTAATCCAGTGAAAGAGTCCATGCTTGGTGTGTGTGGGCCCTGGGTTCAGCCCCAGCACCACAACAGGTGCCTCTGTGTGTGTGTGTGTGTGTGTGTGTGTGTGTGTGTTTATACCCAAGGTATGATCATAAAATACAGTGCATGTTTACATTTTTAAAAATTAATTACAAAGTCAGACACAGTGGCACACACCTGTAATCCCAGTACTCAAGGGGCAGAGGCAAGAGGATCACCACGAGTTCAAGGCTGGCATGAATCTCATAGTGAGACCCCATCTCAAAACACCAAAACAACAAAAAAAATTACACCCAGGGCCACATTGCCACTGAAAATATTCCTCTTATTCTGAACACTTTTATCCCATTGCTTTTGCCACTTTCTGACGCAGTTCAGGAAGTCCCCTCTCGCGAGCGTCTGTAGTGCCCTGTCGTGGCTGCCTCAGCATCCTGAATCCATTGGAAACATTTACCTTCCATGGCACTTTGACTTCCGGGACGAGCCAGAAGTCATCCGGTGCTAGATCCAGTGAATAAGGAAGGTGAAGGCAGCTGTAACGTTTTTACAAGCCTGTCTTTGTGTTGAATGGCACTCAACAGAAGCATTCACTGTATTTTTTATCACACTTCATAGAGACACAAAGCAAACTATAGAACTGTATCTGAAAAGAGCGAGAAAGGTGGACTCGGGGTGTTCAAAGTGAGAGGAAATATTGTGAGGGGGGCTAATGGCAATGCGTCTTTTACTATAATACATTTTAAAATTTAAATGCACACTAGATCTTGCTCAGTCCTTGTATATACATGCAGCACACTTTACTGGAATCCAGGTAAAAACATAAATGACTGATGCTCATACAGCATTGTTCATAGTCTAAATGAACCAGCTATGGAATAACCATCTATGGAATAACCATCTATGGCATAATATGTAATCTAAAAGACATAAAATTGAAACACAATGACTTGGAAACATGTCTTAGAAACTGTCGAGTGAAGCAAAAAGCTGAAAAAAATTACAAAAATGATATGTACAAAGTGGGTTCATATATATATGTATTATGTATGCTGAGTAGGAATATACAGTATTGAGGGAGATGACAGAACAGACCTCAATTTTATGTGTAATGTTCTACTTGTTTTACAATGCAAATGTATTTCTGTGATTCATATGTAATTTTTAAAAATTTTTAAGTGGTTTTTTCCTAAAACCAAATAGAAGCCAGGCCTGGTGAAACAAGCCTGAAATCTCAGCTACTCGGGACACTGAGGCAGGAGGATTGCAAGTTTGAGGCCAGCCTGGACAACTTAGTGTCACAAAATTAAAAAAACAAAAGTATCTCTGGTTTTGATCCCCAGTACCACACACACACAGACACACACAGAAAGATAACTGAAAAGAAAAAAAAAATCACTTATAATCTACTGCACAGCTTTCCCTACAGTCTTTGTATATACGCGTTTGTGTTTCTGTTTGTGTTTGCCATGCTGAAGATCAAACTCAGGGCCTCACACATGCTAGGCAGGCACTCCGTCACTGTGCTGCCCTGTGTTTGGGGACTTGTCTTTGTTTCTTTGAGACAAGGTCTCACTATATTGCTTAGGCTGGATTTGAACTTGCTATCCTCTTATCTCAGCCTTTTCAGTAGCTGGGATTACAAGCACACGCCACCATATCAGACTAACTTTTTAATTGACAAGCAAAAATTGTATATTTTGTGCTGTACAACATAATTTTTTAACATGATGTTTTAATACATGTACACTTTGCAGAATGGCTAAATCAAGCTATTTAACATGTGCCTCGCCACACATACTTACTTTTCTATTCTCTTAGCAATTTTCGAGTAAACGACATTATTAATCATTGTCACCATGATGTACAATAAGTCTCTTGACCTTTTTCCTCCTGTCTAATTGGCATTTTGTGTCCTTTGACTAACACCTCCCTAATCCACCCAAGCCCCTAGTCTTTGGTATCACCATTTACTCTGTTTCTGAGTTCAGTTTTTATTTAGATCCCACATATAAATGAAGTTGCACAGTATTTACCTTTCTGTGCCTGGCTTATTTCACGTACTGGGATGTCCTCTGGGTTCATCCGTGTTGTCACGGAGGACAAGACTCCTTCCTTTTCTGACTGGCGGTCATCCGGCTATGTGTGTGACATGTGTTCTTTATCCGTGCAGCTGCAGCTGGATCCCGAGGCTGAGCCTATGCCCTGGGTCTTGGGAATGATGCTGCGGTGAGGGTGGGTGCATGTCTCCCAAACAGTGGGTTTCATATCTTTGGATACATACTCAGCAGCTGGGTTTCTGGATCATATGGCAAGTCTATTTTTAATGTTTTGAGGAATCTCCATCCTGTTTACCATAATGGCTTGCTTAACTTACATCCCTATCAAGAGTGTGCAAGGGTTCGCTTCTCCATGTTCTCATCAAAGTTCGTTTTTGATAATGATCATCCTGACAGGTATGAGGTGACATTTCATTGTGGTTTTTGTGGTTTCTTTGCTTTTAATTTTGATTTTTGCACTCAGGGAATTGGACCCAGGGCCATCACGCCTCCCCAGCTCTTTAAAATTTTTATTTATTTTGAGACAGACTGCCTAAGTCACTAAGTTGTCAATGCTGGCCTCAAATTTATGATTCTCCTGCCTCAGTCTCCTGGAGGGTGGGATTACAGGCATGCACCACTCCACCTGGCTCATGGTGATTTTAGTTTGCATTTCTCTGATGATTAACGATGGCAAGCATTTTTTGGTGCGTATACCTGTTGGCCAGTTTGAGAAATATCTGTTCTGATCCTCATGCTGATTTTCTAATCAAGTTGTTTTCTCACTATTGTGTTAAGTTCCTTGTATATTTTAGATATTAGCCCCTTATCAAATGTATAACTTGCAAATATATTGTTCCAGCTCATTGCTTGTTGCACCCGTATGTTAATTGTTTCCTTTACTATACAGAGGATTTTACTTCAGTGTAATCCCACCCGTCTATTTCACTTTTGTTGCCTAATTCTTTTCTCTTCTCCTTCGTACTGAATTATATTCCTACCCCTTTTTATGTTCAATATTTTGAGACTTCGTCTGCTAAGTTGCCCAGGCTGGGATCAAACTTGTGATCCTCACGCCGCAGCCTCCCAGAGTGCTGAATTTGTTCCCTATGCTTTTTGAGTCCTATCCAAAAAACTCATTGCCTGCACCAATATGATAGAGCTTTTCCCTTACATTTTCTTCTAATAGTTTTATAGCTTCAACACTTATGTATAAATCTTCAATCCATTTTGGGCTCATTTTTGTATGCGGTTTGAGATGAGGGCCAGGTGTGGTGGTGCACACCTGTAATCCCAGCACTCAGGAGGCTGAGGTAGGAGGATCACCTTGAGTTTGAGGCCAGCCTGGGCTCAGAGTGAATTCAAATACAGCCTGAACTACATATCGAGACCTTGTATCCCAACCCCACAAAAAAAAGCATCTAACTTCATTCTGCATGTGGGTATCTGGTGTCCTCAGCGCCATTTGTTGAAGGGTCTGTCCTTTCCTCACTGCGCATTCTTTTCATCAAAAATCAGTTGACAGAATGTGTGCCCTTATTTCTGGTCTTTCCATTCTGTTCCATTGGTCTACGCGTCTGTTTTATGCTGGCAGCAAGCCGTTTTGATTACTGTAGCTTTGCAGTAGATTTTGAAATCATGTAGTGCGGTGCTTTCATCTTTTTGCTCAACACACTTTGGCGATTCAGTTTCAAAGGAATTTTTTCTGTTTCTGTAAAAATAATCACTGGAATTTCGATGGGGATTGCATTGAATTTGTAGATGGCTTTAAGTAACATGGACATTTTAAAAAATATTAATTCTTCCAATCTGTAAACATAGGACTTAGGTATTTGCAAATTTTTAGTATTATAAAAAGCACTACATATTCCTATTCTCGACTTTACATTTACATATAAATGCCTAGAAGTGATATTGCTGGGTCATAGAAGTTTGAAAACAATGTCCAAGTTCATTTATTTCTTTCTTTATTTATTTTGAGACAGGGTCTCACCATGTAATTCATGCCAGCCATGAGTTTACTGTGCAGCCCAGGCTGGCCTCGAACTCACAGCAGCTCTCCTGCCTCTGCCTCCCGAGTACTGGGATTACAGGCATGCAGCACCACATCCTGCCAGTGTCCACTTTTCTATACAGTTGAAGAGCAGCTGGGAGGATTGTAAGAATTGCTACTGGTGCCACACACTGAAGACCCCCAGGCAAACTGCTGTTTAATCAGTTGAAAGATTCACACACGCTGTGTGAAGAATAGGCCTTGTCTGGGAGTCCCCAGCAGTCTGTCTTCTTCCCGTGGCCTGCGTGGAAACTTGCAGTTCAGAAGAACAAGCGTGAAGTCTCTCGATGGAGGGAGGCTGGGGCCAGCGGCACCCTGCGTGCCGGGAGGCCCACCTGAGCACTTCGGTCGCCGGTACTTGCTGCACATCCAGAAGCAGCCCGACCACTGTGTGGTCACTTTGCCCACAGTGAGACACAGTGCCGTGGTGGGGGTGGGGGGTATTTGGCAGCACACAGCGATGACAAAATTGAGAAAACGGAAAGTAAAGTCAAGAGAAGGAAACCTCCAGGACCAGCTGACGGGCCCGCTTTCTTCCTCCTGGGCTGCTTGGTTATTAGCCTGTGCAGCAGGGGCCACTGCAGAGCCTCGGAACTGGGAATTCCCCACGAGTGTGAGCAGAGTCTCCGCTACTCCGAGACCGTTAGCCGCCAGTGCCCGGGCAGACCCTTTGCCTGGCCTTGATACTTGGGCTCCCCTCATCTTTCTCCACCCTGTTGTGCTAGCACAAAACTTTCCATTCTGTCCAAACAGGCTTTCCACATCCCAAACAAGCGGTCTGTATTGGGGGACAGCCTTGGGATTTGGAATCCTAAGATATGGATTCAGACCCTGGGTCTGCCATTGTTTTACTAGGTAATTTGGGCAAATTCTTAATCTGGCTGAGTCTTAATTTCCTCAAGTATAAAATAAAGATGATAAAACCTAATTAAGAAAAAACCAACCTGATTCACTGTATAGTTATACAGATGTTAAGCTAGACACAGGAGATGCTGGCACAATGCAGAGTAGGAAGTGAGTGCTCACCGGGAGGCCTTGCTTGTCCTAGCCGCTGAGCCTTTGCTCCAGCCCGTTCTCTTTCTGGAAAAGACTTCTTCACCTGACTTCTACCCATCCATCAGAGCAAGCTCATGTTTTAGCCTTCCGGAAAGCCTTTCCTTGCAAATAGTAAGTGTTACCACTAGACCGTTAACTTGACATTTGTTGCCAACCAATGAATGAATGGATAAAGATGTGTTATTTTTATACAATAGAGTATTACTCAGCCATAAAGAAGGATAAGCTTGAGACATTACTAGGTAAATGGATGCACTGTGAGACCATACTTTTAAGTGAAATAAATCAGACACACATGTGTGAATACCACATTGTTTATCTGTGGACCAAAGGTATAAGAAACCAAAAGTGTGAGACACCAAAAGTGGACCAAAATGTATAATAGATATTGTGAAATAGGAAGAAAATGTTCAAATGGGGAGGGGAACAACCGGGGAGGGGGGTGGGAAGGAAGGGAAAAGAAAAAATGAGAAAAGAAGGAAAAGATGGAAACAAAGCTTTTGCAAATGAGGGGGAGGGAGTTGAAGGGAGGTAGGAAAATGGGAAGGAGAAGAACACAGCTGTGTCATGCACAGGCACAAATTCCCGGTGACGACTGTGAGCATTGTGTATACCGAGAATGTACCAATCGGCTTAATTTTTTAAAATTTGGCACATGTCTATAACACCTGGTACTGGCCATGATTTCCCTGTGTGTTTATTTGTCTCCTGCAAGTACCCTATTGAAGGACAGAAACCAGCCAGGCAAGGCATAAACCTACAGTCCCAGCAGCCTAGCAAGCTGAGGCAGAAGGATCAAAAGTTCAAGCCCAGCCTGGGCAAGTTAGCAACTTAGTGAAACCCTGTCTCACCATAAAAAATAAAGACCAGATTGGGGTGTATCTCAGTGCGGGGCCCTGGGTTCAGTCCTCAGCACTGGGGCAGGGAGCGGGGAAGGACGTGAGCCAAACTTCCTGCTGCTTTTCCTGACTCCACGTTTCAGCCCTTGGCACTGAGAATACCTGACACAGCCACGCATGGCGGTGCTTCTCAGCCATCATATTGCCGCAGAGAAGGAGACGCTCACTAGCGGTGGGTGTGGCGGAGGTTTCGGGGCTTGATGAGGCCGAGGGTATGAGTTCTGTAACCAGTGCATCCAGGTCAGCTTCCAGTTCAGGCTGGCCTTGAACTCACAGTGCAGCCCAAGCTGGCCTCAGACTGTCTGCAATCCTCTTGCCTCAGCCTCCTGAGTGCTGGGATTACAGGCCTGAGCCACCATACCAGCAACCTTGGGCAAGTCATTTTTTTGAGGTACAGAATCCACTCACAGCCTTCGGTGGGAGAGTGCCATTTGTACCGTCATTAACTGCTGCCCCGAGCCGTCCTCTCGGACATGGTGCTCCCTCTGCACTTGCGGCCACCTTCTGTCCCCACCCTTTGGGGCGCGAAGCCCTTTGCTCCGAAGCCTGGCTGGACCTCCCCCGTGGCGCTGCCCACAGTCACCTTCCTGGAGCCCGCACCTCTCCGGCCAAAGGCCCCACTCACCATAGCCTACGCACCCTGGACGCTCCTCCTCCCCGACCGCCGCCGGACCCTCACACACTCCGCCCCAGGCTGCAGCTCTCGGGCTCAGGGCGTCTAAGGAGGAGCTCGGTCCTCAGCCGCCTTGGGCACGGAGTGGTGCGCGGCAGCCAGCCTGCCCACAGTAGAGGTCAGCGCTTTGTCCCTGAAAAAGACCTGGAGGCCGCGCGACTCTGGACTCAGCTCCCGGCCCAGATCCTGTCGGCAGCAGCGGCGGGACTCGGCTCTGCCCGCAGGGCCCCAGCCCTGGCGCGGGTGCGGTCGACCTCGCTGGCCGCGCCTGGTTCACCGACTATATATATTTTTTCACCTACTATATTTTACGCCGGTTGGGACCCCTTCCTGGTGACGTGCCAGGCTAGCGGGGCGCAGGCGAGGTCTCGGGTTTTCTCCTCGTTTTTCCCGGCCCACTTCCCACTGGAAGCCCTGCTGCTCACACCAACAGGCCGCACGTCGACCAGGCCCCGGCGGCCCAGACTCAAGGATTCTCCTTCATGCTGTGAAACGCATGTCAGCAGAAACGTGGACATGGAAATGGCTTCGTCCTACCCTAAGTATTCTGGGACAAAAGTGGGAGTTGGGTCTCAATTCACGCCCTATTTTAGTAGCTCATTCACATAGTCACGGAGAATGTGCCTTCATCTTCGGCAGGGCTCTGACCTACCCCCCGAAGGTGGGGACGCCCACTCCTGCTCTCTGCCAATTTCCCATACACACTTTTGGTTCTCAAATACCCAGGGTTCTCCTCCAAAGACCTTAGCCTTGGGACTTGTGCATTTTTCCTGATTTCTCCATGCTCCCCAGCTGTTCCTCAGCATGACATCAACCTGGCAAATGAAATAAACAAATATTTACAAAGCAAGGGTGGAGGAAAAGATGGGGCGAGGGACAGCTGTGGTGACCGACCCATCCTGCCTCTGCTTTCCTCAGAACGTGTGGTTTGGGGGACGAGCTCATAATGCAGTGAAGAAAAGTTTTGTTGCTTACGCTTTGCTAAAGATCAGCCATGAACAGTTGGAATTCGAAGTTTAAAAAAGTACATTTACAGTGGCATCAAGAGAAAAGCACTTAGGCATAAATCTAACAATACCGACAGAATCTCTGTGCAAAACCACGTAACACTGGTGCGAAGTCTCAGGTACGTGGAAGGACATTCCGTTGTGACACAGCCTGTTTTCCTGTTTACCAGCAAGAAACAGCCGGGAGTTGACACTTAAAAACAGATACCAGTCGTTCATGAGTGTCACACGGCCCGTGGGACCGCCTCAGCCCGGTGACCGGCAGTTCCAACCCAGAGGCTCCCGAGCAGGAGCCGAGGTCCCAGCCACAACTTCGAGTCCAAATGGTGCTTTGAACGCCTCTGATTACCCTGGGTGCCTCTTCGGCATTATCGGTGCTGTTTGTCAAGTCTTTTCTCTAAGCCTCTTTCATTCATACAGTCAACTTTTTCCTCAGAGACTTCCTTTCCTTGCTTTCTTTCTCTCTCTCTCTCTCTTTCTTTTTCTTTTTCTTTTTTCTTTTTTGTAGTACCAAACATTGAACCCCGTCCCTTTGCACTGAGCTATATCCCCAGTCCTTTTCTTTTTTATTTTATTTTATTATTTTTAAATTTGAGACAGGGTCTCGCTAAGTCACCAAGTTGTCCCAGCTGGGTTTAAACTTTCGCTCTCCCTGCCTCCATCTCCCGGAATGCTGACCACAGGTGTGCACCACCACGCCCGGCCCCTTCCTCCTTTTCTAACCTCCCTGCCTCCCCCATGCCAACTGGTCACCTTGCTCTGGTCTCGGCACCTCCAACCCACCCCCCTCCACCTCTGTGACCCGGCGCCACCCGAGCCGTGGCGCTCTTCCCGCCCCTGCCCCGCTCCTCCTCAGCCCGCCCCATGCACAGCAGAGCACGCTCACGGGCCATTCTTGCTTAAAGTGTTTTCCGAGACAAACATTTGTGTATGTGAAGCCCACATTTGCCATCTGGCTTTCTTACTTCCCAGCCAGAGGAACTCTCAAATTCATATATTTTGGGGGAAATGAAGTTTTCCCCAGATGGCCTCTCCAAAGCACCACGGCAAGGTCAGGGTTTGCGTGCGCCTTCAAAGGTCCTGAGCTGAGGTTAGAATTACTCATGTTTTCCTGCTCCCACCAGCGGTCATTTCGTCCGTGCACCTGATGATGGGACACGACCTGACTCTTAGCTAAAAACACACCAGAGTTTGGGGGAGATGTGGAGCCATAAACTGGCGCCCCCAGGGAGGTGAAGAAGTCTGCCCAGTTGCTCCAATAATTTCAGACCAAAGGCAGAGAGAGAAAAAGCAGGAGTAGCGGAGGGGTGATGCTCCAGGTGTGCGGGGAGCTTCTCTAGCCATTCTTAGCCCTGGAGGGGACGGGGCAGCCCCGCATCTCTACTGGGAAACATATTTCCCCTTTTAAATCAAGAAAGAGCAGGAAAAAAACAACAACACAGCCCCAAGTAGAGAATGTTTTCCTTTGTAACTGGGAGCAAACAGGCTGATGGCTTTTACAGCTGCCTGCCGCGCAGAGGAGCCCCAAACGCAAACAGTTTCCAAGATCGCCACGTGCACAAACGCACAGTATCCCGGGTCCAGTGATAAATCTAGGAATAAAAGAACAAATAAACAAGTTCCTGCTTTTTCTAGGCTTCTGCATCCAACAGCAGCTGAATTAAACTCTAAAGCAGAGAACGCTGCACTCCGAGAAGGCGGTCTCCGCAGAGGGAAGTCAAAACCTCCCTCTGGTAGGGAAAGGAGGCGTCATCGCAGATTAACTGGCTGGCGGCTGACCGGGTCCAGGCCGCCAGGCTGTGCCTGGCCGAGGCTTCTTGCGTCCCAGTGAAGCAGACTGCGAGGCTGTGTGGCAGGTTCACTTCAGGCCTGCCGTTGACTTGATCTCTGACCCCAGCAAATCATTTAATGTGCCATGCGCCTTTGTCCATATGTTAATGTTCGGTGTCATTGGGATGAGAATTCCAGCAAGGCTGGGCCTGCAGCCACGAGGGCTCCTTCCCCTTGGAGCTCCTAGGCAGAGCCTTCCAGACAGCGGCACCGCAGAGGGACCTGGAGGAACCAGGCTGAGACGCCCGCAGACGGTCAGCACAGCCTGGCCTCGGCTGTGGCTGAGAAGAAGAAGGAATTTTTTCTCAGTGAGCAAAACTATCACAAAGCTTTTGTGATCAGTTTCCCTTAAGTAAGAAACCCCCCGAGTGTAGTCAGAGGAGACTGCATCCACCACCGCACTAATTAAGTGACTCTGAGCACGTCACGTAGGCCAAGCGGCTCTCATGAAATTAATGGTATGCCTGGAACAAAAAAAAATGTTTTACTGTTTTTGTTTTATTTTCTTTTTTTTTCTCTTTGAAATAAAATGGATTTGGAAAAAAATTAAAAAATTTTTAATAGATTGAATAGAATAGAAAATGTCAGCACTTAGTCCATAACAAGGATTACTATGTATACGTGTATGTGTCTCCTAGAATCACAGTAACAATAAAGTTCCCGCTGTGGGTAAGAAGTTTTCAAGCCAGCAGCTTAACCATAGAGTTTGATTTCCTCATCTACGCCTGGGCTGCAAGGTCAGGCTCAGCGTTCCTGGGGAGGGAATGAAGGAAACACAGAACACCACGACAAGGAACTGGGGGCCGCCTTCTGGATGGAAGGACGGCAAGCATGAGGAGACCCTAAAGGAGGAAAACTGAGCCAGCAGAGATACCTGGGAGGATGGGTGAAATGACAGTGGGGATCCTGGGCACCAGCGGCCAGGCACAGGGGCGCACACCTATCATCCCAGGACCAGGGAGGCCGAAACCGGAGGATCGCAGGGTGGAGACCAGTTTGGGCAACTGAGTGGGGCGCAATCTCAAAATATAAAGATTGAAAGAGCGGGGCCCTTTTATCAACTTGCATTGATTTCGTGACCAGCTCAAGTCTGAGGCTGAATGGCACCATGCCCCTTGGGCACCATGCCCCCAAGGCCAGCCTAAACTACGCAGTGAGACCCCCCTATCTCAAAAAAAAAAAAAAAAAAAAAAAAAAAAAAAAAAAAAAAAAAAAAAAAAAAAAAGAACAAAGGACAGCACAGCACTGTTTAAAAGAGGAAGTTTGGATGTGCCCCAGTGATGAGCCCCACTTTTTTGAGCATCCATTCAATAACTAATTTGGCGGGTGCTGGTCTAGGTCCAAGGGCACAGCAGTCAACACGCCAGGACTGCCACCTCCAAACGCCTTCCTCTCAGCCAGGGCCATAACCACAGAAAGCTAACTTCAGGGCACAAACAGCGCTACTGAGAAAAACAAGGAGAGGAGGACAAGGGGAGGATGGAGGCGGGGGAGGTGCCAGGCGGGAGGTGGGGCTCTCTCAGGGAGTGCACCCCTGAGCAGCATAAAATGGGACCTCTGATCCATCACCCACTCTTCGAGACTGTTCCTACCATCAAAGGATGCTTACGTGCATTTCACACGGCTTCTCCGAGGAGGGAACAAGAAAAGGGACGGGATGTCTGCAGCACAGCACTAACCTGCGCGGTGTGAATTTTTAACAACTGCCAAATAGCAGGGTGTCTACTGCTGTGCTGTTAAAGATACTAGAAATATACGTAGAAAGATAGGAACCAGGCATGGTGGTGCACACCTGTAATCCCAGTACTTGGGAGGCTGAGGCAGGAGAATCACCGAGTTTGAGGCCACCCTGGGCTACAAAGTGAGTTCAAGGCCAGCCTGAACTGCAAAATGAGACCCTGTCTCAAAAAAACAATGAAAAACAAAACAAAACAAAACAAAAAAAGATAAAGAAGAGTATGAAAGAGAGAGTGGGGTTTCTATTTTCAGACAGGCCAAAGAAACCCTCCACAGAGTCTCCATTGATCTTGAACCCCACCAGTTTGGTCCTCTAGGGAGCAGGTGCTCAGATGGTGTCCAAGTAGCTGGGGGTGAGCATGGCACAGGAGGTGTGAAAAACACGAGAGAGGGGAAGCAGAACTGAGAAAGAAATTCCTCGGACCATGCCGTGGCTGAATGTGTAAGAGTCTCCTTTTTAAGTCTGAGTAATATTCCATAACATGAATGTGTGCATTTCATTTATCTATGTGCCCGGTCTTCCTTTGCCCATTTTTAAACTGGGTTGTTTGTTTTTGTTGTTGTTGCCATAGAGTTATAGAAATTATTCAAATAGTCTGGATATTAGCTCCTTATCAGAGATGTGACTTGCAAATATTTACCAATATATGATTTTTAAAAGTTAGAAGTACTGGACATGTTGGCACACTCCTCTAATCCCAGCACTCCGGGAGGCCGAGACAGACAGATGGGACGCCCGAGCCTAACCTGGGCAATCATGTGACTTAACAAGACACTGTCTCAAAGTTAAAGAGGGAAGGGGGAGGTGGAGACACAGACAGACCCTATAGCTCAACACACGCAAAGCTCAGGCCTTCAAAATCCACCTGTGTGATTAGACAGATGAAGTCTTTTTGCCTTTTACTAGTTATAGAACCTTAGGTTTTTTACTTAACCTGTTTAAGGCTCTATTACTTCATCTTTAAAATGGGAGCAATACCAGAACCCATACATTACATGGTTCATGTAAGGATTAATTGAGACAATGTGTAAAACATTTAAAGCAGCATTTAGAATGAAGAAAGAACGCAAGTTGCCAAGGCCCCAGAGGAGCAGCGCCCGCGCCAGCACCAGCAGACAGGGCCGCCCTGGATGCGTGGTGCCCCCTCAGCCCATGAGCGAGCAGATCAGCAGCCCTCTTCCAAGGAGGGCAAGCAGGCCTGTGCGGCAGGGCGCCCCTGTAGAGAGCGGCCCGGGCATTCGCTTCCGGATTGGGGCCTGTTGTAGGAGGCCAGGCCTGAGCTAGAGTACCCCGCCCTTCGTGAGCGGCAAGATGGCGCCGACATCCTGCTTCCGCATTAGAGAGACCCCGCCTAGGGATGACGCGTTCCCGCCCTAAGCTGCACCTGCCAACCCCAGGGCTATACGTGGGCCA